>BGNK01001004.1:120695-179614 GCA_003297005.1 Symbiodinium sp. clade A Y106
CCGCAATATAACATGCAAATGTTTAATATTCGACATATATGTTATTCATAACTATAGACTATAGACTATAAAGACTATAAATTATAAATTATAATGTATAATTTTATAATATACTATTTCGATTAGACTACTAGATTATTGTTTTCTGTCGTTTGTGCAGTGTTGCTAAGCTGAAAGATGACATGCTTGAAAATAGTTCTGGTTTGGTACAGTGCGTGAGGCATTTTGGTGAGGGCTCTGT
The DNA here is from genome assembly GCA_003297005.1 of Symbiodinium sp. clade A Y106. NCBI lineage: Eukaryota > Dinophyceae > Suessiales > Symbiodiniaceae > Symbiodinium > Symbiodinium sp. clade A. The sequence continues at coordinate 120,937 of BGNK01001004.1, forward strand.
CCGGATGCACGCAGTGCAGTGTATGCTTGCATTGCTGCTGCCCACGGGCAGCACTGCTGCTAAGCTGCTGCTAGGGACGGCCGCAGGTCGCTTACAGGATGATCAGAGTATGTTAACTACTGAACTACTTTGAAGTTTGACTTGGAGTTCTCGACTTTTCGCATCTGAAATAAACTCCTATCCTATATCATATCATACCTCCAAGTTAGGATTTCGCACTTGGTTACTATGCTAGCCAAAGACTTAAACCCTAAACCCACCACTGCACGGTGTTTCATACTCTATTGCTCTTAGGCTCTTAGTACCACAGTTGTATCTGTTTACGAGCGGATGCGCTGTCCCTCAGCAAAATCTTACGAGATTCTTTCGAGCTGGCGAACGCTTGTTTCACATGTCGGGACGAAAAGTGCCAGCTTGTCTTCGTGTGGTGGAGCCGGACATGTGTCGGGACAATTTGCTTCAATGTAGAAACTGTGACGGTCATTGAGTCATTGTTGTGCCGTCCCAGACTCCGCTGGATTTCCTGTTGAACGGTGAGCTGACGAATGCGCGGGGCCGGCGCGAGCGGATCGGACTTCGTTACATCGACAACTACGACGTGGAGGTGTATACCCTCAAGTGCCATTCCGTGCAGAGAGATGAGTCGGTTGTTGAGCCATGTGGGCCATGAGGAGCCCAGGTCCATTCAGAGCAGCCTTTTAGAAACATAACAAAGCTGAGGTCACGCGATTTCGGCTTGCCCCAAACGAGATCACGAATCTATATCATCATGCTCAGACATGATGTGATTGCGCACAACAAGGATGCTCAGGCGTGCCAACGGTGCGGTAGTTTAGCGTCACTTTAGCGTTTAGCGTCGGTGGCGTCCTGAGGCAGGCTGAGCAAGCAGTGTGAGTTTGCATCTGTTCGGGCAGGCGCAGATTGGTCGTTTGCTGAAGCTCTTCGGGGATTGCATCCCCAAGTCCACTGTGTGCGACGTGGTGGACTATGTGGCTTCGATTTCGCATGGCTGGATAGAAGTCCACATGCCTTGTTTAATTCGGGTTAATACGGTAATAGCCATAGCCATAGCATTCGGGTTAATACGGTAATAGCCATAGCCATAGCATTTCGGGTTTCAACCCATGACCACCCAAGACTCCTTTAGTGACTTCAAGAATCTCTTGTAGTGTGTCCGTGTAAGTTTGTAAGTAGTTGTAAGTTGTAGTTGTAACTTGTAACTTGTAACTTGTAGCTGGAAGTTGGCTGGGTCATATGGGCCGTCCGACCATATGCAACAGTAGCAGTGCCCACCAGAGTTTTAAACCATGTCGCCGAACAGAGCCATAGCATCCCCTCATAACGACTCCTGACTCATGACTCATAACTCATGACTCATAACAGATCATATAGTTTTATCATATAATTCATATTCCCTCCTGCCAAGCTTCATCAGTCTTTTTCAAAGCATTCCGAGCGCCAGGACAGAAACCTGCACCAGTCGGTGGTTGGCACACCAGTGGATGCAGTGCTGCCTAGGTGGCTTGGTCTCAAAGGGCTCATCAAGTTCCAGCTCTAAGGTGAATCATTCGGAATCATCCAGTCAGTCTATCAAGTTCCATCGTGAAGGTTTTGACTTCTGACTTTCGACGATGTAGCTGCTGATCAACCGCACAAAGCTGTACAGTTGCTATACGGTAGACGGAATCATACAATTCATGTATTAGACAGCATACGACTGTGAACACATTTAGACCGTACACCAAATAGGCTATTATAGACTTATAGACTTATAGACTTCTAGACTTATAGACTTATAGACTTATAGATTATAGAATTATGGACTTATAGAACTATAGACTTATTGGACTATACACAGACTATAGACTATAGACTATAGTACTAGTAATTAACTTACTTATTAACTAGATAAGTTAGATAAGCTTCTAAACTTCTAGACTGTAGACCCAGGGCCAGCCAACTTGTAGATGATACAATGACACTGTATACTGTATTTTATAAGACTAGTACCCCAAGCTCTAAAACCCAAAACCTGACCATGGCCCGAAATTCTGGCAATTCTGGAAAGACCAAAGGGGCTTGAAAGCTTGAGCGCTTGTCTTAGATATCTTGATATCTCAGGTTATCTAAGCTTGGTTAGTATTATAGGGTGAACGGTTGGATAATGTTCTGTGCCCAGCCCAAGAACCTACGGTGGTACACACACGTACTGTCAGTGTGATGGCACTGTGCCGTAGGGCAGACGCAGGCTGTGTGTGTGTGTGTGCGTCTGTGTGTGTGTGTGAGTCAGTGAGTCCTGCCAGTGTGTGCCGCAGCTCCGGTGGGACAGATGCCTGCAGAGTGTCCATGGCAGTTCTCACATTTTCGATACCAGGAGGGGTGTTTTTTGTTGTTTAGTTAGTTTGCAGTTTACAAGGTAAGTGCTGGTCGGATGTAGCCTTGGCCTTTCCTCGTCCAGCAACATGACTTCAGCCGGCGGCAATGCTAGTGACAGCGATGTTGAACTTGAACTGGTCCTCGATCACGAGATTGCGTCTGACCCTGAAGTGGTAGTGGCGACAACGACTACAACTACAACTACAACTGTTGAGCGTGAACCTGCTGTGATCCTCTCGTCTGCCGATGTAGACCCGAAACCTGACCTGATAGTAGTGTCTTGCACTGGACCAACTTTGGATTGGGCCTCAGATGGTGCACACTCTGCAGATGACGAGGTGACTGTTGAGGATCGGACTGGACAAACTTTGGATGGGGGCTCAGACGGTGCACACTCTGCAGATGATGAGGCGGCTGTTGAGGATCGGCTTCGTGCAGAGAGTGATTGTGAGATAGCGGTCGAGAGTAACAGTGATTTTGACACAGCGGCGGTCGAGCGGACGGAGGATCCAGGCGCGACGCGCAGTCGGAGTGATGGTGGTGAGGGTGGCCAGGACGGCACTGTTGCTTCTGCAGTGGGCGGTGATGGCGATGCTGCTGCTGGACCCCCCCCAACAGAGCCCATATCAGGAAGCGATGAAAGCGACTCAACTACGTCATCCCGATCCCGATCCCCGAGCTCTCGACATGTTGCTGAGCCCGGTTATTGCCGAGCATGTTGGAAGTACGGTCGATGTTGGCTCTGTCGGCGGGATCTTCGTGGACACAGATAGTAGATTTTGGACCATGGTTGTGTCTACAGTTCGACGTGTAAGTTATAAGTTATAAGTTATAAAGTTATAATATAAGTTATAATTTATAAGATGTCAAAAGTTATAAGTTATAAGTTATTGTCAAGTTATTGTTATAAGTTATAAGTGTTATAAGTTATAAGTTATTATAACTTATAACTTATAACTATAACTGACTATAACTGTAACAGTTATAAGTTAAGATATATGTTATAGTTATAAATTAAAAGTTATAAGTTATAAGTTATAAGTTACAGGTGTTTTAAGTTATAAGTTATAAGTAAGTTAGTTATAAGTTAGTTATAAGTTACAAGTTATAAGTTTATAAGCTTTTATAAATTGTTATAAGTGTTTCAAGTTTTAAGTTTATAAGGTATTTATACGCAATGACTAGATTATAGCTATAATTATAAATTATAACTATAACTTTATAAGTTATAAGTTATATATTTATAATTTATATTTTATAAGTTGTAGTTAAAGTCTGTATAGTGCAGATCGTTATAGTTATAGACAAGTTATAGACGATTTAAATTAAATGAAGATTATTTATATATTGTTCTATTCCTATTCATCATACTAATTGTATAATTACATAATTATATAATATAACTTATATAACTTATATAAATTATATAATTGTTATATGATAAATATAGCACAGCAATACATTCACCTTTCATCATACCCTCAATACTACCAAGTACTATCATCACACTTGCAACTTCTCGCCAATACAGCAGCTTGCTGTAAGACAGACCGCACATGATAAAACACACAAAGTAACATTTTTAATTTCATGATCTATGGTTATGTAACTATGTGTACGGTATATGAAATTTATATCATCACATACCATACAACAAACTAAATATATTTAAAACTGAACATAGAAGAAATTCTGGAATTAAATTATAACCGTTTTCATAAGTAACTTATGTAGTCTGTAAAAAATTATAGAATCATGAAGCCGATAATCTTGTAAGCTTCTAACTACAGAAAACCCAGATGGCTATGACTATGACTGTAACTACAACATTTTATACCTCTTAACTTAACTTTTAACTTAAACTTACAACTTACTTGTAACTTTATAACTTTTTATAACTTTATAACTTTTATTTTATAAATTTATAACTGATAACTCATATAAGTTTATAACTTATAACTTATAACTTATAACTACTAATAGCTATATAATACTTGAACTACATTTTACAAGCAGCGGCAGTGTATATAGCCGGCACCTATATATTGTATTATATACATGTAAAAATGTACATATATAGATATATAATTTAAATGCATCTTAAAATACTATGTACTAGACTATATCTTATATCTGCATGTAAAGGGTGGTCATCTAATATACGGTTATTATAGCATGTGTGGCATGACTGGCTAACTTACAAACGTGCAATTTACATGGTCGGTATATATGATGTATTGTCACTAATTTATAAAGTCTTTTAGCGTAACTAGAATTGGATAGCAGCTGTAGGCTGTAAGTCTGTAAGTGACATCGACTTGCGACTTAGTTTGAAGTGAAGCATGCATTGCGGCATCAATTAAAGACCGATGTCAAATGCAATGGCCCGCCACGGCATGTGGTTTGAGAGCCACAGCAAGATTGGCAAGAACTCCAGAAGAAGACTTTCAACGACCCTGTATCCAGTCAATGTGCCATGGATCGCAGGGTCAGACAATATGGAATGTCGAGATATCTCTACAAGCACGGTGCGAGAATATAGCAGGACGGGATGCTGTTCTGCAGCCATGCGCGAACATAGCTCCCCTCCGCAGCAACGTTGCTAGGTTGATCCCAACATGCAGCTGCATAAACATTCACACAATCATCAATACGAAGCACTGATGATGTTGCATCTGGAATACCCGCAGCTTCTTCACCTTTTCTGCGTGTCTCAAGCAGCTCCTGGTACTTGCAACCAGGGCCGTTAAGCGGATGGAAGGCTTATGCAGTCCTCCCGACCACTTCCGACCACTTCCCGACCACTCCCCGACCAGTCCCTGTCAGGCCTCCCGACCACTTCCGACCACTTCCCGACCACTCCCGACCACCCCCCNCCCCCTTTCCCGGACTGGTCGGAAGTGGTCGGGAGCCCTGACAGGCACTGGTCGGGGAGTGGTCGGGAGTGGTCGCTGATGCCAGCAAGATCACGGCAAGATCAGCAAGTCATTGCAGACCAGTGCGGGCAGCATGGGAGCCGCTCTGCAAAGAGCTTGGCCGCAATATCGGCAACCAACGCACCCAATTAAGTAAGGCAGTCTGCATTGGAATAAGTAAACAGATTAAATTATTCAGAGAAATGATCCGAATTCATGAATTGAGAAGTTGATAGGGGTAGCTCTAATTCTGATCAGACATCTATCATCTATCATTGTCTATCATTGTCTATCATTTATCTATCGGTTAATTTATCTATACCACTGTCAGTTGAAACTTGAAACTCACGAGGAAGCATAACATCTTTAAGTTAAGTTAACCTGGTAAATCATAATTTCATTATTATGATAAGTTGATATTTTTTTATCCATAATAATAAATGTTAGTATGAATTATATATAAATTATACATTACAATTTAAAATAGTTATGAACTTTATAATTTATAATTTATAAGTTGCTTTAGAATTAAAAATATGAGGTTATAGTTATAGTCATAGTTATAGTCATAGTAAGTTAAGTTATATTATATTATATTAAGTTATATTAGTCTTAGTTAAGTTAAGTTATAGCTCCAGTATTAACTAGAGATATTTCAAAGTTTAATTTGTGAATATATAAATTATATAAACACAGCTTCTAATAATTTATTTATACGGTTAGACAGAGTTATACAGGTTACACAGTTACAGTAGTTATACAGTGGCCTAGCCTATCACTAAAAGTATAATGGGATGGAAGTATATTTTTATATACATATATGTACATAACTGTATATATCATGTATAGTTAACATACATACATAAGTATGTAATTCTCAAACTATAACTATAACTACTGTAACACGCACAAATATGACTTATATAAAATATAAAACTTATAGCAGCTTATTATAGTAGAAATAGAACTTAATCGAAGTACCTTTGTGTAGACTACGGCTATAACTTATAACTTTATAACTTTTATAAATTTATAACTTATAACTTTATAACTTATAACTTCATACATTCATTTAACTTCAAAGTGTAAATTAATTATAAGTTGTAGTTTGACTAAGATTATTCCACGATTTTGAATTTAAAACAGATTCTAGTTTATATCAAATTATATCATTCATATACTGCATAGGGTATTTAGTATTTAACACTTTAGTTGCATCAACATGTACCTGTATAAACAGATACTATATTACATAGTTAATTTTTATATGTATATATTTTGAGAGATATATTGAAATACCTTAAGACATAGCTATCTATGCAACATTCCACGAAACATGTCATAGTATTGTTATCGAAACTGTATAGTGCATACCATAATCAATATGTATCTGAACTATAGTAGATTATATAACAATGTATGTATAGTTGTTATATTATCTAAATTATATATACATATAATATATATATATATATATCCTATATGTATTATATACAGAATTACCTTATAGGGTTGTAGATATTGAAGACTATAAACTTCTATAAAGAAGAACTACACTGTTGACTGCTGCCCATTTATGAACTTACAATGTGTTTCAACTCATCCTTTATTTTATCGCTAGGCCGAAGTAATACAAATGTCAACATGTAAATAATTATACGTTATAAGTTATAAGTTATGAGTAAAGTACCTCTTTTATTCTGTATAAAATGTTATCAGTATCTATGAAAAGAACTTTTGATATAAAGCTCGTATAGTATGCTCGTTTAGTGTATCAGTATATCTCATATATGATATATCAATATATCTATGATTATATCATATCTCATAGACTGTCATCACGGTATTCCTAATTTAACCTTTCATGCTTTTCATTTATTACATTGGTAAACTGTAAACTAAACAATAACAGCTGAGTTGTATGATTCTTACAGTCTTACATGTTATGCAGACATTATACAGATTATTTTCATCATTGATAGTTAGTAAGATTACTAATAACTAATAACTTTCAAGTATTAAATTATAAGTTTTAAGTTTTAAATTATAAGTTTTAAGTTTTTGAAAAATTACAAAATTATGTAATGTATAAACCTATCAATATTTAAGTCATTTAAGTTTTATAATATAGTTATGTAGGTATAGTTAAGTTATAGCTATAAATAAATTGTCAAATTTTAAAGATTGATATATACTTCTATTGAAATATAGTAATGCTACGGTAACACATACATCATCTCCGTCGTTCTCTGTCCCTGCGCGGTTTCCACTATGTAAGTATGTTGTTGTCATAGTTAGTGCCAGTGTTATTAAATATTCAAGACATCAGGAAAAGAATCTTGAACTATGCAGTCTTCGACACAGTGTCTCCGAGTGGCAGTGAAATTGGTGCCTGACCGTGCATGCATCAGTCGGACAAACTGCTGAGCTAAGCATTGGCTCAGGAAAAAAAACACGAGGTGCTTTCAGCGCGTTATTGTCGTCCTGTTTCACGTTGAGTTCTGTCTGGTTGCTGCGTTGCTGAAGATTTGACGCACCCTCAAAGCTGGATCCTGTGGCCCCTGCTTGGTTGAGTTCTTTCAATTTCGTAGTAGTGGTGCCAACGGCCTGCCCTTCCTAGGTTCCGCCTCTCGAACACATGGCTTCCTCCCGAGAGCCTGAGCCAAAACCTCCTGTTGTGGCAACGAATCCCGGCATGCGGCCTGACAAGAAGATTTCGAAGATCTGGCAGAGCGGTTCCAGCCCCGAGGCAAAGGCCACGAGTTTTGTCACACCGCAGATTCGGAAGAAGGTGGGCAGTCCGGATGCATCGTTGATTACCCCGCTAGCACCAAAGAAGAGGGCTCGCAAGTCCACTCCAATTTTGGGCGACGTCGGCGTGGAAGAGACGTTCAGCTTGCCAGTGTGGCCTTCGCAGGTTCGGCAGCAGAAGACTGCAGACCCAGTCATGGTTGCGAACAAGGCTTCGGGTGTGATCGAGGACTTCGTCTTTGGGCGCGTGGAGGTGATGGCTGCTGCGGCAGAGCCTGGGGTAGCTTCTGAGAGTGTGGCTACTAGCCAGGTAATCGTCGAGAACGAAGGCAGTCCTAGCCAGACGAGTGATGAGTGGAGTGAGCAACGTGCTGAGTCCTGAGTCTTTCGTGAAGCCAGCTATGTGAGAATGTGGCCTTGTCGTAGCAGGCACAGCAAGTCAGCGCAATCTTATCTCTAGGTCAAGGCTCGAAGATTAGATTCAGCCTAACCTCGTGGTTTCAGTACCTGATTACTTATTACTTATATAAGTACTTATTACTTATTACTTATTACTAATTACTAATTGCTTATACTTATTGTTCTTAGGACTTAGTTATTAGTAGTTATTAGTAATTAGTAGTATTAGACTTAACCTACGTGTTTAGACAGCGTGGAGATAGCCAATAGAACAATGGTTAGGCTAATTCGTCAGATAATGGATGATAGGAATGGTCCGGAATGGTTCGTTCTGATAGACAGGATGCACAGTGGAGAAATATAAATACAAGTGATAGAAACTGGTTTATGATTTATATATATATATATATATATATCTACTTTATTGTGAAATTACAAACATACAGGTGTATATTATATAAAATATATATAGTATATTATATAAAATTACTTAAAATCTAATATAAGCATCGTATCCGTATACCGTATAATTAATAAATTAGCAAATCAGTTAGGGAGCTAGGGTGGGTTAGAGGCTAATTCTGAAGATAGAGTCGATAGAGTAGAGTCATAGAGTCATAGAGTCTAGAGTTCGTGGGTTAAGGAGTGACAGTCAGACAAGTTAGACAGATAGATGACAATTAAGAGATATGTTGAGTAGTTAAGAGTTAAGATATGTTACGTAGACAGCTGCACAAGTTACAGTTACACAGTTACACAGTGACTTAGAAATTCCAACCTTAAACAAGTTTGGCTCTTGCAGCAGAGCACGTTGCTTCGCTACCCAAGAGCTCTCACTGCATCACTGGCTTCGATTGTCGTCGACTGCGGCCACCCACGTAGATTGTTTGTGTAGCGGTTGTATCTGATCTCCTGGTGTTATGTGTATACAGTGTATACACTGTACACTGTATATTGTATACTGTATACATCCAGTATACTGTACTTATACATCATTTTGTTATACTGGCTAGGCTATACTACAATACTGACAGTACTATACTGTCTGTCTATACCGTATCTAATATCTATACTGTGTGCAACCAACTTACGCACACACACACACACATGTACTGCGCTAATGATGCGGGCTGATACTAAAACTGCATTTCATCTGCTTGAGTGGGCGAGTGACTGTCTGGCTGGAGGCAGCACAGTCGAAGTTTTGTGGGGGTCGCGGCGAGATCAGCCACAGGGGGGGGCACCTTTTGGCACATTTGGTACTCTGCAAGCATCGTATGGATCAGGTCCTCAATCACTGCAATTCTGATAGGTCACAGAGTCATAGGAAGCGTGCAGATGCATATTTTGTGTTCGTAGACAACCTTTGTCTTTGAGTCATAGAGTCATACCTCAGAGATATGAGACTCCTAGATAGGAGGAGTCGTTTTTATAGAGGCCCTATAGACAATAGGTGCAGTGCTGAGGTCGCTAAGAGATGCTTGGACCTTGGATGTTGCCTGAGACGTTAGATTATGGTAAACCTTGCAAAACAGTGTGGCGCCAGCCGCGTGTGCAGTTTCGATCGGACATGACAGTGACGTTGGCAGGCATGGCATGTTCTTTTGGTCTGTCCTGCAGCAACCTTTTGCCTGTGCTAGTACGGTGCAATACCTGCACGCAACCTCTCTGTGTGACTTAGCGTCCCTGTGTAGTGATGCTGGGTGGTGGAATGAGTCTTGCTTGTACGCATGGTTCTGAGTCCAGTGGCGGTGGCGGCGGAGGTCCCTTGTGTTCTACGTGCGGCCAGGAATACGGAAGCCTGGACCGTTACGCTCCAGAGGGTACGGAGGTGAAACTGGCTTGGACGAAGTTCAAGGTGGACAAGGCAGGAGATTACACTGTGTTGGTTGTTTCGTCGGGAGTTCACAACTTATAGTCATGAGTCATAGTCGAGTCGCAATTATTAGTCAAGTTGCCCTAAACTCTAGACCCTCATGAGTCAGAGTCATAGTCTATAGTATATAATAGTTATAGTTTTAGTTTTCACTATAGCCAAATATAGCCATAGCCATAGCCAGTTGTCTCCTTTGCAGCTATTAGTTTGTAGTTTTGTACATGAAATTATGTAAGCTAATAGTCAAGTTAGTACTCTGCAATAACTATCTAATTATTAGCACCTACTTAAGTTACTAGTTAGTTACTACGTTACGTTGCTACTAGTTACAGTTATAGTCTAGTAGTTATAGTTATAGTCTTATAGTTATTAGTCATAGTCTATAGTTAGAAAAGTACATAAGTTATATAGTTATAGTCTTAGTCGTAGTCTTAGTCATAGTTATAGTTATAGTTATAGTCATCGTCATAGTCAGTTATAGTTAGAGTTAGAGTAGCTGTAGTCACAGTCATAGTCAGACAATAGTTAAGGGCTATAGGCGATAGGCCATAGGCATAGGTGTTTGGAACTTTGTAACTAGTTGTTGTAAAGCATACCGCAGCATACCGTATATCATTTATATAATTATATAAATATTATAACTTATAACTTATAACTTATAACTATATACTGATATACTATATATCGTGTTATAGTTATAGTTTATTCTGAGCTAGTTAAGTTATACTGCAGTTATACTGTTTCTGTTATAATTTTGCAGTTACACTTACATCATGCCCTGTTGTACTGATATTGAAAGACGCGTCCCAAGCTAGGAGTCTGAGATTTTAAGACTAAGGCTGACCAATCAAGATCCCTTTATGGGGTTAGGTTTTGGGCTCGGGGCCGGGTTTCCAAACATTCTGGGCCATGCTTGCGTCGCATACCAATGTGTGCTTTGCACAGGCCACCGGTGAGCGGAATGTGCCCGAGGGCAATGAGTGCAAGTTCTGCAAGGTGCGGGTGTTGCGATAAGAGGGCTGACAGCTAAGTGCTGATTATGCGACGCCCGATGCCGTGGCCCAACAGTACCTTAACAGTCGGAGCCTATTATGTTATAATATGTTGAATAGACTAGAAGATATTATGGGTTCGTGGGCTTTAGGCTATAGGCTCATAGATATAGTCGGATATAGTTATGTTAAGTTATGTTATGGTGTTATAGTTAAGGTATATTTTAGTTATAGTTATAAGTTAAAAGTTATAAGTTATAAGTAGTCACAGTCATAGTAGCTATAGTCTAGTTATAGTCTATAGTCATTGGATCATAGTCTATAGTCATACTAGTTTAAGTTATAGTTATAGTCATAGTCATAGTTATCGTAAGTTATAGTTTTACTGTTATACTGTTATACTCAGTTATAGTCTATAGTCATAGTCATCGTTATAAGTTTATAAGTTTTATAAGTTAGAAGGTAGAAGTTATAAGTTGTAAGCTATAAAGTTATAAGTGAATAAGTTATAAGTTATATAAAGTTATATAAGTTATTATCAAGTTATTATAGTCAGTCATAGTCCATAGTCATTGTCTAGTTATGGTCTAGTCTAATAGTCATAGTATAGTCCTGAGTAATGAGACTTGAGAGTCTGAGTACTTATGAGTCCTGGGCCATCTTGAGTTAAGTTACGCTATGGTAGACTATGCCCCCATCCAGACTCATGATGACCATGCTGCTAGGGATTATGGTCTCGAGAATCAGTCTGAGTCTCTTAAGTAGCCCAGAGGCTATAATAATATTGCAGACTGCATTGTTTTTTATAGTACTGTTTTTTTTCTTTCGTTTTTTTTCAGATTAGTACTGTCTTGTAACATTGTACCTAGCTTGGTAAGCTTGGCTGTCAACGGCAGAGTCAATTGTTCGTCCGTGTCATAGTGGAGTTGCGCTGCTGCCGGCAGGTCACCCGAACCGGAAACTTTGTCTCCCTCACGCAGCGCCAGCTGAACGACCTGAAGAATAAGAACATGGGGGTGAAAGTCAAGTGGGAGGAGAAGCGTCAGGAGAACACTATCCCAGGCAGGCGTTCCTACGAGAAAATCGACCTGATGGCTTATCGTTCCGAGGAGACCTACGCAGACATCTACGAGGAAGGCGTTGCCATGACAATGGCCGAGTTCCTCACAGAGCGCGGCTTTGACCCCGACAGTTTCGAGAATGAGTTCCTGATGCGGAGATTCATAGAGCAGGACAGATATCGCCATCGCTATAATTCTGTTGGTTTTACGCTGTTTGGCTGTTGGACTTAGTGCATGTGGTAGTGCTATCGAACGCTGGCTGCTGGCTGATTACATACCCTTGTCTTTTTTTATGCTTACTCCTACTCCGACGCCTACGAACTTAACTTATACTCCTCCTCCTGCTCCTGTTTCCACTACCACTAGCACTACTGCTACTACTACGACCAGTCCCGGCGCTGCGTGCAGGATTTGAACATGAGGGTCATTTATCAAGGAGATCTGGCTTTGGTACCGCTGCTGGATGGCAAGCGGAAAATCCGGATGGGAACACGGCAAGCTGGAGGAAAGAAAAAGGCGAGGTACAACACAGCACCTAAAGGATATGACAAGCCTCAAACATACGGGTTTCCGATTCTGTATGCATGTAGGGAATCACTAGCACTGAACCACTCGTTCTTAGGATGGTGTCTAGTTGCATACTAGATCATAGAGGGTGGTGATCGTGTAGGACAGTAGAACTTCCAGCTCCCTGTCAGGAAACTGTTCACGAGACCGGGGCTGCGGCTTCTTCGGCGGGTCGTGTGTTCACGAAGGACTTGCGTGAAACACGCGACCGCGTGCAGGGACAGACAATGAGCTACTCCTCCAATCAGATTGCAGGTTACTATGCCCGAGACCGGTTGGATGCGGGCTCCACAACCCAAGCCGCCGGATCTGAGGACGAGAACGACGACGATCACATGGGCTTCACAAACTATGGGCATGGCAGCCCTCCCCCCAAGAAGGCACAGTCACTCCTCGGCTGCTCTCCCCGCAAGGTGGCGACCAAGCGCTCTGCAAGCCAGAGCCTCACGGATCTCATGGAGAAGGAAGAGGCAGATGGTGAGCTGCCCGAGCAAGTCAGTGATAGTGACATGGCTGAAGCCACCCAGCGTGAGAAGCCGGACCTGAATCTTGGACCTTCGAGTCCGGTCGAGTTGCCGAGTGCCGGTCGTGGCCGCGGTGGCCGCGGCAGAAGCACAAAGGGCGGAGGACGTGGGGGCAGGAAGGGCGGCGAGGGGAGCAAGAAGGGTGCAGATGCAGCTGCCCCGCCGCAAGAGCTTCTCTACCAACAGCTGGAGAAGGACCGTGTAGCTTTTGCAGACCGGGTCTTGTGGGAGACACGCGTGAAGGACAAAGCGGTTGAGAAGATGGGCAATAATTTGGAAGGCTTGATCGACAAGGTCTTGGCAGCCAATGCGGTTCCCGATGCAGCGCTCATGGAGGACTGTGCAGGAATAATAGCGGATCAGTATGTTTTTAAGAGTACTGGTTGAATTAGTCGCAAATTTTAAGTTAATGGAAATAAAAATGGTAAGTTGTAGTAACTTGTTGCAACTTGTATCCTAAACTGTAACTTGTAGTTTGTAATTTGTAATTAGCATGATCCAGCTACCGGAGAACCCCCAAACAGAGATTCCCGTAGTAGACGCCCCAAAACTTGAACCACGACATGGTTTTGAGTTTGTGGCTTGTGGGTACAGTTAAAAAAGTATAAAGTGTTTTGGAACTGGCTCTGCAGTTCCGCTGGCCAGCAGTGCGTGTGCGTGTGCCGCGCGCCCTGGTGGTTAGCTCAACCTAGTTCAAATTAGTCATGAAGTAAGGTACTACTTTACTACTATATTACTACTACTACTACTACTACTACTACTACTACTTCTACTGCTACTATTACTACTAACTACTACTACTGCTGCTGCTACTACTACTACTCCTTCCACTTCTTCTGTACTTTAGTACTGCGCTGCATGGTCTGTAGATACTCCAGGCATAGAACATATCACAAAAGCTAAGACATAAAGACACTGTCAATTTAATATGTAAAAACAAGTTTTTAATTGTGACAGTATGTGTGAATCATATCGACTTCATAACGTAGTACAACAGTGTCTTACTGTATTACTGTATAACTGTATAACTGTATAACATAACATGTAACATAACTATGATTCCGATCGTAACACTATGACTATGACTATAACCTGACTATAACAATAATAACTACTAATTAACTATGAGGCGCCTACAACTGTATAAATAAATACTTATAAAACCAAATATGACGATGGACTTGCATATAATCCTTAATATATATTGAATCATAGAAGATAGACAGTGTCTAAACTTATTAACCTAAACATGTCCGTCAGGTATCATGTAATTTAAAATATGCAGTCGCTATGTAACTACAGAATTATATCATGTAAAACGGTATAACTGTACAACTGTATACTGCAAAGTTAATATATACTATGCATATTATTGTTATACAAATTCTACAGGCACTTTTATAACTTATAACTTATAACTTATAACTAACTTATAACTTATAACTTATAACTTTTACTTTTATTATATCAGAATAAGTTATCTGATAAGTTCATAAGAAGCCGTGCCATTTTATGCCATGATATATGGTATGGCATGATACGGTTTGATCTGATTCGGTTTGTCATGATGTATGACTGGAGGATGCACTGGCTTTCTTGGACGGCGCAAAGAAGAAGAACTGTCTGTTCAACGCCATGCAGAAGTCTGTCGATTGGCTCCAGTCCGGCTTGCACGAGGAGGACCTGGTCACGCTGAAGAAGGTGGACGCTTCGCTCCTTGCCGAGATCTTCCTTGCTGTCGCCAAGCAGTTGCACGCGGCTGGGCCGAAGATCTCTGCTGACGAGGATCCGTTGACTTATTGCCTTATTGCTAGTCGGTAGCCTTATCTCGAGTAAGTGAGTAAGTGCGAGAGAGAGAGAGAGAGAGAGAAACCGGAAGAGTGGAATTGATATTGTAAGTAGTTTTGATAGCAGCAGAGATTTCTGACAATTCTTGCATTCGTGTAGGAAAAGAAGCGGGCGGAGCTGTTCCTGAAGATGGTCGGCCTTGGCCAGAGGGGTGCCACCGATCGGTTCTTCACCTTGCAGATCTACAAGGATGTTCTTGCCAAGGCTGAGGCGACCACTTCGGAAGCCATGGCCGTGCAACTTCAAAACCAGATCATGACGACGTGGTGGGACAAGGTGCTGCGCTTGAAGGACGCGAACAAGATGCGCGCGCTCATGGCCTGTATGTTTCTTGGGCTGCATTGAAGATTTCGTGTCACCTGCCTGTGATCCTGACTTGCATATTTTCAACACTGATTGTGAATTTAGAATTTACAATTTAGAATTTAGAATTCTTTATACGGTTAAGTTATGCTGCTATATTTATCTTTCATATACTATCATATTATTTATATTTTTTCTTATATACATTTATTATTATACAATTAATTCTACTATACTGACTATACTATACTGTGTAATATCCGTAGAAGTTTATTTAATATTACATTGTAATATTACAGTGTTGTGCAAAATTATTAAAGCAATTACTAAATCTATTATAGTCTAAGATTCAGTAATATTATTTACTACATTATAATTTAATATAAGCAGACATATAATTTGTGATCAAATAGCTACTACAAAAATCAAGGTTAACAGCAAGTTATCAGTTAAGTTATCAGTTATCAGTTATCAGTTATCAGTCAGTTATCAGTGATCAGTGATCAGTAATCAGTTTATCAGGTCCGCGGTACCTGCCATTGACCTTGGCGCAGTCCATGAGGATTACTTCCAAGTCCCGATGAACGAGCGAGACCTTTATGGACCTACCCTCTTGTTCGAGGTGCAGATGGTGCGTACCATGCTCGGAAATTACGGTGAGGACCTCTGGAATAGTCGAACGGCCGACATAGACTTCCCTCAGTGTTTTTATCCCGTGATAAAGCCCGTGTATTCGTGAGTCTATGTCCCTATGACTGTCTATGTTGACCTGTGAAGTGTTTGATTGCTACAAAACACAAAACTGATTAACTGATTCATCTAGTCATCTAGTCTTCAAAATGGCGCAGCAGGATGGATCAAGCGGTACGCCGTTGGAGTGCCTCAATGCCAAGAATGCGGTAAGCCAGCAGTCGCGGCTCAGTGAGAAGCTGCAGACTTACTTGCGTGTGGGACTCACGAAGTGTCTCGGACGTTTATCCAGTTTTCTCAAGGTTGAATCTGTGTGTTTTTTTACAGGGCTTAATCAATGTCTGTCTATGTCTTTCTACAGAGTGGATTGCATTAGACTACAAAAGCATTTAGACTATAAGACCACGAGGCATAAAGGTGTTTGGTAAGAGCGAATGTTAAAGAAGTTAAACAGTTAAGTTAAACAGTTAAACAAGCTAGATAGGTGTTTGAAGATGTGATTACGTTACTACGTAGACTGATGTCATCATAGACTAGATTTTACTTCGGCTGACTTCGGCTAGCTTCCACCGCTACTGGCTACAACAAACTACTCAGATCTGTGCCGCCCAGGAGACTTTGGATCTCTATGTCAGCGGGGGCCAAGCGCAGTCGCACGCAGGCAGGCTTGGTTGAGGACATTCGGAGTTGCGTGACCGAGTTCCCGGATGAAGTGACCGAGGGAAAGATCTCAGAGGTGGCAGACTTCGTTCGATTTTGCAATCGCCCGGAGTCCGTGGACAAGTTGGTGCAAGCCATCAAATGCAACGAGGACATGCAGTCCCTGATCAACACCATCGATGTTACGGACCCCGCGGCACAGAAGCTGAGGGGACTAGTGTCAGCAGCGACCGCAGACATCGTCAAGCAACTTCCCGCGACCTTAGCGCTTTTCGAGTCCAGCTTGCTTGTGAATGTGGGAGAAGCGGACGCTGCAAACTTCGCTCCCCCGGGAAGCTTCAAGGGCATCTGGAAGTTGGCCAAAGTCTGCAAGGCGCGCAGCTGCAGCTTGTAAGCTAAGTTCAGCTCTTTTACAGCACGTGTATGCCTTTCTTTAAACTTTCGGATGTATCAGATTTATCAATACGGTTCCGTGTCACATGTCTGTGTCAATATCTCCTTTGTGTTGTATAGTTCTCAGTCCATAAACGGAGTTTATCATATCAAGATAAGAATCATATCACATCGTATTTGCTTATCCATAGTTTCTTTATTATACAAAAAAATACAAGAAGTTATACAGTTATACAGTATCAGTATAAGTTATAGATACAGTTATACAGTTATACAGTTATACAGTTATACAGCTATAATTAGTTATTACTACTTACACGTAATACAGTCACACTGTTATACAGTTATACTGTTATACTGTTTAGTTATACTGTTATACTGAGTTATACTTATACAGACAGTTATTCAGTTACATACTATAATATATATATATATTACATTATAATTTTTCATACGTTACATGTATAGTTATTAAAAGTTACAAGTAATAAAAGTTATAGGTTATAAGTTATAAGTTCGAAGTTCTGAGTCAGAAGTTATAAGTTGTTATTACATTAACTTATTATTACTATGACCGTTAAGTTATACGTTTTACCGTTAATACCGATCTACCAAATGTATCAGTTGTAGTGGTAGTATACAAACACAAGTTAACACATGTAATCACTGATCACTGGTCACTGTAAAAATGTTTTGTTATAGAACCCTTGATGTGCTTGGACAATTGTTGAATCAGCTGCCTGAAATGACCGGCAGGTTGTGGGCTGGACGTATATGCGCGAGAACATTGCGGATGCATTTGTCAAAGCGTTGGAAGACGGCCAATCGGTCGCCCACAGTGTAGCTGTTCTGCAGAAAGGTGTCGACGCGGACAAATTCATGAAGACGGCCACGGCAGTGCAGAAGTTTAGCGCCAGCAGAGAGGTGAAGACGATCGTTGAGTTTATGGTTTCGACAGGACCGTTAAACCCTAAACCCTAAACCCCTAGAGCGTTGGTACGATTATAAAATTATAAAGTTTTGAATTATGATTATGATTCTAGATTTTTATGATAATTTACCATGATCCAGAATTTTCCATAACTCCATGACTACCTAGAATTATCTTATCAACTATCAGTTCTTGTCAAAGTCACAGTCCGTCTGTTAGTCTGCTCTTAGTCTGTGTGTGTCGGTTTATCTTACTGATCAGAGTATCGCTTACCACTTACCACTTACCACTGTACCACTACCACTTATCACTTAACTTATCAGTTCCAGTCTGTCCTGCAAGGTCACGAGTTCGACAAAAAGATCATGATGTTGAAGAACGCCCTCTCTAAGGCGACTGCCGTGAATGTTCCAGAAACCTCTGCTTGGATGTGGTCGCTCATCCATGCGGGCCAGCATACGCCGGTGATGGCATTGGACTCCAGTGCAAAGGCACGACTTGGACCGCAGGTGGAGAAGATCATCCGTGGTGTGCAACGTGTGAAGGACTTCAGTGCACCCGCTGAGTCCATCAATCACGGTATCTACACGGCCGAGGCTTGGACGACCACGACTTTGGCTGTGGAAGGCATGACGGCATGGTGCGATGTGACAGCCTTCCATCGTGAATGCAAGGAGCAGGCCTTGGATGGATTGGAGGCTGCTGTGACGGGCCTCACGGACAAGGTGACTTCTTCCATCCTTCAGGTGGCAAACAAGGCAACCGCGGGCAAGCAGGCGCTGCAGCCTGTGTATAACGAAATCAAGGCTGTCCTTCCGTTCTTCGACGGTGTGGACGTTGCCAAGCTGAAGCCCGACGATGTTCCAAAAAACTTGACGGACCTGCTCCACAAGTACAATGAGCAATCCGACACCTTGGAAGAGGCGGTGCAAGGTGCCTTATTTGCATGATTCCTTGTAGTGTGATGAGGGTCAGGATATAGTATGAAATGATCTAGCAGCCACGGCTTACACTTACAGTCTTACAGTGTTTATATCAATTTATATCTATGTCTATATCTATCCGTTTCTCAACTGTTAGGTGTTAGATGATCTAGATGAAGAATGCAGGATGACGATGGCTCCTTACACAGCTAGTCTCAGTTTAATGTTTGAATTTTGATTCATACAAAACAGGATGACGATGACGCGATGGCACACCACTCGACTAGTCTCAGTGTCACGTCCAGTCTAGTATTTTCCAATCTATAGTCGACAATCTATCAATCTATAGTCATTATATTGTCTCTTCAAGTTTATATAGTCTTTGTTATCTATATTTATAGAATATATTAATATATTTATATAATTTATTTATATAATATAACACTTCTATAAATTCTATAAATATAGATAACAGTTATATTTATATTATATATAGTTATATGATTATATAAGTTTATATGATATATACAGTTTATACAATATATATATATATATATATATTATATAATTATATATAGTCATATAGTCTATAGTACAGTATATTTATGAACTACGACTATATCTACTATAGACTCTAAGTTATGAGACAGAGTTATGACTCAGTTATTAGTTATTAGTTATTATTAGTTATTAGACTATCAATGCCTGTTATTTGTAGTAGTAGTAGCAGTAGTAGTAGTAGTAGTAGTAGTAGTAGTAGTAGCAGTAGTAGCAGCAGTAGTAGTAGTAGTAGTAGTAGTTTACATTATATGCACCGTGCCGTCACTGACTCATACCGACTCATCCCACCCAAGATAGCAAAACCAGCAAACATAGTCGTGCTACGGTGTGTTGTTTGCAGGTGCAAAAGCTGTCCGCGACACTGAGCACGTCTTGCTGTGCTACATGAACCGGCAGTCGGACATGACGGATGTGATCCCGGCCGAGACCCTGAAAGTCATGGTCGATTCGCACCAAGAGAAACCGTCGTGTTCGGAAATGATGGCTGTCACGTTCGCCTTCATGGCGCTCGAGCTCTTTACACAGGACCGTGGAGAGCCGCTCAAACTGAGCAAGGAAGTGACCACATTCCTCAAGTTCTCGAGCACGCAGTTGCTGCTCACGCGCAAGGACCAGCCGGGTAAGGCTGTTGCCATGCTGGAAAAGATGCAGAAGGCCAGACAGCACTGAATGCACGTAAGGAGGGAGCCAACCGTAGTTAGCAGTGGCCACAAGTAAGATAACTACATAGTAGTAGTTAGTTAGTTAGTTAGCTAGCTAGTTAGTTAGTTAGTTAGTATTTAGTAGTTGGTAGTTGCAGGCATAGTCATAGTAGCTAGTAGTACATCAGTAGTAGCGGTGCTTCCTCGTTTAAGTGGCTTAGTGTCGTTTCAGTATCAGTTTACAGTTTAAGTGAGTAGTTAGCAGTTAGCAGTTAGTTAGTTAGCAGTGTTAGCAGTTAGCAGTTTTTCATGTTATGTTACGTTCCAAAATACTAGGAGTGTGTCACAGTCCTGGCAAGTGTCGTCGTTGTCCTTCCATTGTTGTTCTCGTTTAGATTTTTAGGGTCTTGGGGTTAAGTTAAGTTGGGTTGAACGGTAGCACTGTAGCTGTAGACATATTTGGCAATTAAGTAATACTGCCCTTCACTGAGCAGGATCTCAAGTTGGCGGTTCATGCAGCACCGGGTCCGGAAAATGCTGGGCGTGGCAAGCGGCAGAGCGGGACTGGCAAGAAGTGAACCAGCATGTGGGAACCAAGCGGATCGTACGAATCTCCGAATCCATGATCGATTTCACGATCTTGCTGAACGTATCTTACTTAGGCAGGTGAAGTACAGTGCACCTGCGACACAGCATGTTTCATGCACCAGGTGCCTTCTGGCATCTACGTACCCCGTACACCCTTCTCTCAGCACACCCTTTCATGGCAACTGTTTTCGAGCTGGCACTCGGTAGCCCTGGACGTCTAAAGAATCTAGAACATCTAGCGTCATCTACCTGTAGCCGTATCCGGAGAGGTCATGAAGAATCGGTTTGGTGTCTGCGGCAGAGGTGTGCAGCCCAGCAGGCCGAGTGCAACAGCATAGAGCATAGCTCAAAGACCTCAGCAGTCACAGCTGATCCAGCTGTGGCATGAGGACACAGTGCGCAAGCGAGAAATGACGTTGTGCAGCTTGCGACACTCAGGTCTTATAGAGACGATTTCAGATGTCGATGCCCGATACCTTCGCTACTGATACATACGGATCCCGGATACCGATGCCTTGCCCAGAGCCTGAGGTACGAGTGTGCAAAACCTTCTTCCAAAGTCCGAGCAGACTTGGATGAGCGACGAGCCCACTTGGGCTTCGATCCTTCCGGTGGTGATGATATCTACCGAGAGCTTCGTGTCATCAAGACGGTTCTGACTCTGACTCCTTTATAATGAATGTGCGGTCGTAGTCACACAGTCTAGTAAATTTACATTGTGTGTATGAGATTCTTCTCATAATAGTAAGAATACAGTAATACAGTAATACAGCAATACAGTAATACAGTAATACAATACAATACAGTCGTACAGCACTAGAAGGTGATTGCGCAGTGCTAGGTTGTTCTTTCGCTTGCTCACTCCGATGGAACCAGGTATTCTTCTTACTGCCGTGCCAAGCACGGGGCGGAGTGGGCCATCGGTATGAGCAACCGCGAATTGGAGCAGCTGGATTGTCTCTATCATTCATTGGGCACAGGGAAGACAGATGTGTCTTGTCGTGAATTTTTCCCGTAGTTTAGGCAGGTTGAGTCTGAGTGCAACAGCTCTTGTCCCTATGTGCCCTTGATGCTGTACTGCTGAAAAAAGTTAGTTGAAGTGTTATAAAGTTATGGTCATAGTCATAGCCTCATAGCCATAGTCATCTGATAAAGTATGTATATATCCCGGCATGGTTTCAGCTTTCCTGGCCGGCTTAGGCTGCAGCGCGGCGCAAGAACCTTTTGGATTGTTCGGTTGATTTGGCAAAAAGCATGAGCCGCTCCTGCTATCGGTTTGACGGCCTGATGCCGACGCCGCTCGTGCTGCAGTAGTACTCTTAGAGGCTAGCTAGTCGCTGAGCGCTGATTACAGACTTGTTCCGGGCCAGGCTGACACGGAATAGCAACATCTATTGCTACGGGCGTGAGACGCTGTTGAACCCAGTGCACTTGTTGGCGTCGCCCTGCCCTGAGAGCAAAGCGTGCATGTATGTGTGAGTCAGTCTGTCACACCTCAAGACAGCCATGCAACGATTGAACTCTGGCAGGCATGCTTTCCCTGTGGGCGATATGGATTTTTCGCAGGGGCGCGGAAAGCTTTTGCAATCAATCGCCGGGAATGCCATGTCGGTTCCTGTAATCGGGGCCTGTTTGCTGAGCGTACCCCGGCATGATATCGTTGTTCTTGCTGTCGGTTTTCTCTCTGAAGATTCTCAGAAGTGAACCCAACCTGCCCAAGGTTATCCTTGTTTCCTCACTCCGTCCTGAGCACGCTTACCCGATGCTTCACCAAAGATTTTTCGCATCTCCGGGTATTATGTCGGAGGATGAACCCGAATCGGACGATTCTGCGGCATCGTAAGAAAGCCGTCAGAAAGCCAATGCTCATGTTCTGCAGGAAAAATTTGGATTGCAGTTGCCATGTCATGACACTGATGAGTTCTCTTGTTCTTCGCTGGGTTAGCCCAAAGCTTGCCTAGTAGCAGTAATCGAACAGGCTATGTGCGTCACATGGACATCCTTGGAATCATTCAAGATGCACATTTAAAGCACTCTGAATGAGTTGAACATATGACTCTTCGTACGTACGAGATCATTCCTGGCATGGTTGGTTTGATTCTGTTCTTCGTTTTCAAGTGCAGCCTAGATGATCACAAACCTCTTTCTGGAGAGGCTTCATGCAGACCAGCGCTGGGTGTCGAAAACCTGCCATATCTGCCCGCGGTCGGTAGTCTTAAGCCTTCCAAGGGCTTCCCAAGCTATAAGTCTCAAGTTGCTCTAGTTACTGTTACGCTACTTGTAATCTCGCTTATTACCTCCACGCAAATCCTGGAACGCGACAAGCAAAGGGGCAGTTCGGATAATGGGTCACGGCTAGCTCTGACGAACGGGGTAAAGAAATCAGGAGTTCATGTATGACGTGATTTAACGCCCCAAAACGCTAAACCATAAAGCACAGTCAATGAGAGTTGTGTGATGGTTTAAGTTCGAGGGTTGCGGGCAGGTAGGGTTTTTGTCGCGCGACAGCAGAGGCTCTGAATAGCCGAAACCTAAACAACCGGAAGGGTCCAACAAAAATCCAGCCTTAAGGGTCCAACGAATTTAACACTATGGTACTGGGGTTTAGGACTTTACTTGTATTGTGTGGGTCAGCACTTGGGGGGCTTGCGCTTCATGGGTGATTACCTGGAGCCTCAGATGAGCTTGAAATGCTGGTGTCCACTGCAGGAGACTCAGTACATATAGGTAGGTTAAACCTATAATTAGGTGTAATCCTACTGGCCCTAATTACTTTTCATACTAAGTCCCCACGTCCCGCTTGTAAATTTCGCAAACCTCAAAACAATCACGACATAAGCACCCTGATCCTTCGCGCAGCTTGGCAGGAGATGAACGCGCATCTTCTGATAGTGCGGATGCCGGACGCCGGGGCGACGGAGTACTTAGCAGAGCTACTGGGTTCAAACAGCAGCTGCCCGTGTGTAGCTTTGTTCTATACAATCACCCTAGTTATGATTTTTCGAAGAATCATGCATAATTGTTCAATAATTTACTATAGCTAGGGCGCCCCGAAGTTTAAGAAACACCCCGAAGTCGACGAAGTGAGAAGCCCAGGTCCTCCAGAGGCAGCTTTCTGCTGGCAGCTCGATTGGAGGCCGCCGGAGACATCGTGCTTCTCAGGATCGTTTTTGGGACATTTCTTGGCCTTACCGAGCAACCGGGAGGGGTTGAAGATTGCAGGTTTCCACGGCCATTCTAATAATGCCCTAATACACATATAATATATATATAGATAGATGACGTATATATATATATACACATGTGTATGATGTATATATATATATATATATACACATACATACACAGAAACCTGCTGAGCTTGCACCGCAAACCCTGAAACTCTAAACCTAAACCCCTGAATCTCTGTCTGCACCTTGCACTCTGCGGAGCACGGCCAGCGAAAGCTCCAGCGGCGCCAGTCGAGCAAAGACCGGGAGCCTGAATATTTGTATAATACAATTCGAGTAGGTTTATTTGAAGAGTTCTTTGAAGGGTTGCTCGAAGGGTTCTGCAATACAGAAGCCTGAGTAATTGCCCAATATGACCCCTTAGAGTTCGACTATATCATAACTATACAGTCATGTCTCCCAAACTTGGTTTCATCCCTAAGGCATTGACGTAGCACCGTAGCAGCGAGCATATCGGCGGTGGCAGCACAACCCCTCTAGACCCCACAACAACGATTGTAGCAACAAAAAATATGTCCACAGCGCCTAAAAGTGATTGGTACTCTGTGTATCGACTATTACTGTATTACTGTATGGCTGCTATGTTTCAGAAGGATATCTTGGCAATAGCTCTACTAGTAGTAAGAAAGCTCATTGCAGCTAACATGACCAGGACGACTATGCCAAGAAGCCTTGATGGAGCCATGCGAGACCCCATAAATTCCTGAAGGTTCGGGACCTAAGTCCCAAATCGTAACCCGCAAACACCCAACCCTATAAACCTTAAGCCCTAAGTGAGCTAAAAATCTCCCTAGTAGGACCTCAACAGAATCATATCAAATCCTTGCAAAATGCACAACCCTATTGTAGTAGTTACCCCCCCCCCCTCCTTCTGCACTAATTCAGCTCTCAGCCAACGAAGGCCGCAGAGACGCCATCGGCAGCTCCCAGTCCGCCTCCACCATCTGAGCAGTTGCCCTTGGTTTACAGGCCCGCGGCGCATTAAGGAATATGCCACATAATGGGGTTTAGGGTTTAGGGTTTAGATTTAAGATTAAGAAACCTTGGTTTTTGATTAGGGGTTACACATACTTTTCCCTCTTCTAACTACAAACTACGGCCCCTAAATGGGAGTTTCCGAAAATTAGGGGTACCGTATTTTGGGGTATTTATTCTAAGGATCCTACTATTTAGGGGACTATACTAGGGTCCCCTAGTTTCGGAAACTCCCAAATAATGAGGCTCTGGGTTGCCAGGTCTGGAATTTCGGCCTTGGCGAGGGTTTCGGGGCTCAGCGCCTTACCGCAGGGCTCGTGGCATTAAGTTCGGGACGTTAGCGCTTAGGCTCTTGGTAGAGCCTCAGAGATTAGGATAAGATGTGAATGCTCAAAATCCTTAGCCCTAAACCGGCAGAACAAAAAGCAAGCCTACACTACAAAAACAAGTGCAGAACCCTATCATAGCCTTACGAAGCCATTAAACCCTCATTCTAATTATTAAGGCCCCCTTTATTACTTCAACCACAAGCCGTCAAAGCCTAAACCCTGAGCCCGTGGACCAGGTATCCGAAGGACTACTCGGAGCTGATCTCCGAGGAGATCTTGGATACGGCTCGGCGGGAAAGCACAGCGACCACGGCGACCGGTGCCTCGACTGGTGGATTTGGGCATTTAGGAGACTAGGGCTTAGAGCGTAAGGTGGTTTCGTGTTTCGACTTTTGCTGGTCCTGGGGCTCTCAGGGGGCTTGGAGGTGAGGGTACACGGGACTGGGGAGGGGGGGGGGAGGGGAAGGGGAATGCAACATGCACCAACTGCAACAGTAGCAGCAGCAGCGGCACCTGTAATGCGGCTTTGAAAAATCAGGGCTGCAATCGCACGGTCACACGTGGGAGGCGTGCTCTTCGGTGACGTGGAGATCAGCCACACCGGCGGCGCAGCTGCAACATCCGGACAGCTGTCCTAGACCTTCTCTTTCCCGTCGTTGGTGTGCCAATGTCCCTTTTTGTTTAGGACCCGGCCCATCAGCTATTTCATCCCACCTGAAATCGATCGCGACAGGCAGACCCTACCCTTCAATGTAGCTGTTGGCAGCGTTTCCCTTCCCTAGCTTGAGATTGGCTTGCTGCCAAAAGGTATCTAAGAGATCTCGCAATCGCACCGTATTATGATGTGCTTCCATGAGGTGCAATGACTCTCCTGGATCATGGGTACTAGCTGCTTACAGACAATGTAAGCTGATTCATAACGGCACCATGGTGCCACGAGCCCCAGCACTATCACCAAGGTCATGCTTACATTTCTAAGACATGGACCTCGAAGCTTAAGCCGTAACCCCGCAAGCTTTTTACTCCCAATTAAACCCTACGGCCTCAGACCCGAAATCGTAGGCCCAAGCTTCAGAATGCAAGGCCTGAAGACCCTGGTCGATGCTCGGATATCAGGACTTAGGAATAGGATTTAGGGTTTATGGCCTACATGAGTTTGCACATGGTTTATTAGGGTCATACAAAGTCATGTGGTTCTACAGGGCTTGACTACGACTCTGGACAGTTTCTTATGAGCTTCATTGCGGTTACATGGTGCCTATAGTTTTCTCCTCTAGTCATTATGGCCCCCTATATTAGCTAAGATGCTTTGAAGCCGAACCTTTCAGGTGTCCTCGAGATCAGCTCTGCTCAAAACCATAACACCATAAGTTACAAAGATCATTGCAGGTGGGGAGCTGTGTTTAAGGTTTAGGGGTTGGTTTCGGGGTGTTTGGGTTTACATTTAAGGGTTTCCCGCATGTCCTGTCCAACTCTTGTAATCTGAATTCCCAAATGCAAGTTGTGAATCCCTGAGCCCGAGAATTTCATACAGAAGGTTGCGTGCTTACTAACATGATTCCTTGGGATTCCTGAATATAAGTATACTAGACTATACTACACCGTACTATACTTCACTATACTCTACCCCAAAACCTCGGCTTGATTCTGAAGGCACCTGGATTAGGCCATCTTTCAGCAATTCTCCCAACCAACAGCTCACAAAGCCCAAGGGACCGATATCCTGCACCCAGCGGACCCAAGCCTCTGAGTTCCTCATCGTAGATGCCGGAGCCCTATAGCCAGGTCCCCCAGTCGTATGTTATTTTATGCTTCTTCTTTGGGTGGGGTGCTCTTTAATAGCTGGCTCATAGGAGAACAGAAAATAGCAGAGTATTGCGACAAGAGGTTACGAACCAAGATACACAGTAGAGACGCCTGATTAACAACTTGCCCAATGGCTATGAAGTGTTATGACAGGGATCCTACTGTTGTCGTTGTCGGCCCTTAGGGCAACAGGGATGCTTCAATCAGAGGTTTGAAGTAAGAGTTGAACGGCAACCCCTTCAACAAGCCCAGTAAAGCCTCTCAGGAGCCCCATGAATCTTGTGAAACTCGAAACCGGCACCAGCTTGTGAGTTCCTCAACGGGTCCCTTCAGTCTTCGAGAGGATTTGCAGACATTGCCGGTAGGTTACGACGAAACCGATGAAAATCCCCCCACCCCCTAAACCCTAAACCCTAAACCCCCCCCCGAGTCTCCTAGCTGTCCCGGACGTGCGTGCCTGTGCCCCACTGCAACAGTAGGTCGACTGGTGCTGGCACGAGAAATAGTTACCATAGGCTATATGGTTAAGGGTTTAGGGTTCAGGGTAGTGCAGTACAGTACAGTATTATTGTATAGCTAGTTTTGTACAGTACGGTGCAGCACAGCACTGTACAGTACATTGTGGTACAGTACAGTAAGTATAGTACAGAAGAGTCGAATAGAGTATAGTATCTTGTAGTATACTAATAGTTGCCAATGGAAAGGAAGGGGTATTTCTTTGAGTTGCTGAGGGTTCTCGCTGAGGATTTGGGTCGCAAGGAGCATTGGCTCATTGATGCGGACCACGTTCAGTTGCTGGGACACCTTTGGTTTAGTTTCCGTGGTATAGTATAAGGTGTCAGGCATGAGATCGGGCATTGCGCAGCCTACTTTAAAGCCGCGTTTTTGCGAAATGCCGACTGACCGCGCTATGCAGTTGTGGTAGCACGGGTGGGATCAACTCCGCCAGTATCTGTCAGTGCAAACACAACGAGACCAATTGAATAGGCAATACACCGGTTTGAACCATTGTGACAACAAACCCATATAGACCTGTACAACAGTCTTATAACGGCTCGAAACCTTATGCTAATGCCTTTAGCTTGTGATGTCCTTCAAATATGTCACAGGCGCGATTGCTTGCAGAGTAGAATTGCAACTGCGCAAGCTGTTTCGTCAAACTTCCTCCAAGCTTACCCTTTAACTTATGGACCCTAAACCAAAAACAGCCCCCATAAGCCTAAACCCGTAGCCCTATAATTTCCCCAAGCCCTGTCACGGAAGCTGAGGTTGCACGCAACTACTGTCTTAGGTTCTGGAGGCTTCGGCATTGTCTGTGAGGCCGACGTGGGTTTTCGAGGGATTAGGAAGTTTAGGATTAAGGGCTTCTGGGGTTGCGGTGTAGGCTTCAGAGTTTAGTGCGCAGAAGATCTTGAGTTCAGGCTTCAGCGAATAACGCCTCGCGGTTCAGGGATCGTCGGTTATTTCAGGAGCCTCCTGTCGGAAAAGTACCTGAGGATCATCATAACACATAACTCCTAGTGATGCCTTCCATGGCAAAAGCCTGTGCACCCCACACCTGCAGCTTTCCTCCTTTCATGAGTACCTGTAGCAAGAGCAACAATAGCAGAAGCAGGCTGGTGAGTTGCATATAAGCCCCAATCATATTCCATGAATGCGCAGCAGGCCAAGTGTTCAGAAAGGAGAACAACAGCGATGGCTTACGATGTGGAGTAAAAGGTTCTATGGTCTGCTAAGACATCGAACAACTCAAGCCACGCCAACTTGGAGGATGGGGAGGTATAAGTGGGGTTATAAGTAAGGTGACTATAGTTATTACCACTATTCGGGGACATATAACCCCACTGATAACTACCCATGGACCTCCAAGAACCCTAACACTCTTCCCTATACGGTTTTTATGAAGAAATCCTGGAGCCTGCCGGAAGTAGCCTTATGCCCTCAGCCCCAAACCCACAACCCTAAACAACCCAACCCGAAACTCGGCCTAGACCGTGAAGGGTCCTCGTAGACCCTATAGAGCCTGATACTTTAGGTCATCCCCTAAAACCCCTATGGATTCCTTGTAGAATTCTGTAAAAGGTCTAGAAAAGCCTCTGGGACCCGCGGGCCCCCTACTTGCGAAGTTTCCGGAAGATTGTCCGAAACCCTTGTGCGCCCATTCCAACCCCTCCCCTAACCTTGAACCCTGAACCAAAACTCTCAACCATAAACCCAAAAAACTCTGAACCCCAACCCCCGCGACGCGATCCTGAAAGTAGAGCAGGGAACCCTGTGCGGTGCGGCAGTGGCCATCAAGTTTCCCAGGTCTTGGTCTCGGCATTCCTTGAATTGTCGGGCTTCGAGGGTTTATCTTAGTAGCTAAGTGGATACACTTTACACTTTTGGGGATAGTATTACCCACGATAAAACTGAAAGTGTACACTTTTTGGGGCTTATGAACTCAGCAACTAAGTTATGAGGGCTTTCAACGGGTGTTGCAGAGCTTGTACACGGGTGTTACGGTTTTCGGGCTTCGTCTTGTCAAACCGTGTTTTAACGGGGCTTTCGAGACGGTTTTGTAGGGTGTGACATGGCTGCTACGGCTCCCCTTTAATGTAAAGGCCTTACATAAGCTTGGGCATACTATTCAAGTTTCCTTCCACTAAGTGTTCGTTATTCGGATCACAATGCGCAGAAACACCAACACTTTTTACTATGGGTTCTTTATTCAGATCGCAATACCCTGAAACACTAGCAATCTGTTGGATTTTTGTGCTTGTTTGTCCATGTATTTAAAGGCCTTAGGGGTTTGCGTTAGCTCCATGGTTTAGGGGTTCAAGGTCTCGGGGCTTCTTAAGAACAGGGTCCGAGGTGTAGAGGCGCATTGGAAGAGGGACCTGGAGGGAGCTAAGGGGTTTGGGGTCTAGGGTTTTCCCAGATACATTCAGGGTGTGGCGTGTGCCGGTAAGTGTCGTCGAACCAGTGAACTTCTGAACCCTAAACTCCAAAAAGGCTCTATTAAGGTTTATGTTAAAACCTGTGCTCTCAAAGCACCTTGAACAAGACACGATCAGTAGCAAGCCCTCTGCATCCTTTTTATGCAGTCACGCGCCCGTGCTGGGATGCTGTTAAACTTGCCGAAGGTTCATTAGGTTCAGTTCGGCATGCTGAGGTAAGTTTATAGGTGTCTTAGCTAGCATAAAGCCAGCTCTCTTGTGCATTCACTAACCAGCTAGCCAATCCCAAAGGTAGCTAAGCAGCATACAGTGTGACGTGCTGCGCATATGAGCACTGACATGCAACTTACGTGCAGACATACATACTTACTCACAGAGTTATATACTTACATACCTGCATACCTGCATACCTGCACACCTACATACCTACATACATACATACATACATACATACATACATATGTGTTGCTCGTTTCGTGTGTTGCTCTCTTGACAAGCGTGTTTGTGTTTCGTCCAAGCTGATAGTGATGCGAGGAATAACATGCACAGATCCACAGTGACAGTGGTCTAGCTTCTCGTGTCGCATGCTGGTTGTGTCTTCCAAATTTGGGTATTTGTGTTTCCAAGTTTTGTTGTCAGAACTTCCTCTGGAGGATGTGAGGGGTTTCCGCCTCACACATCAGCAGGTGCTACTGCTCAGCCAGTGAACCCTAAGCCCCGCTGAACCCTGATGCATTCAACTACAAACCCCAAAACCCGAAATCCGACACTAAAGCCCCCCAAGCCCTAAACCCCTAAAGCCCTCAACCCCAAACCCACTCTATGCCTTAAACTTGACACCCCCAATGGCTGATCTCCTTCGGGCTGTGCATCGTCAGGCTAATATTAAGGGCCTGCATGAGAAGAATAGGGTTTTGGGGTAAGTTAGAGTGCAGTCATGATAAGGAACCTAGGGAATACCATCAGGAATTTGTTCGTGATTCCATATTCAGCTCCATCAGAAATACAGCGACACACGGTGCGAGGGCCCCTGCCGTACTTGTAGATCGAGGTTTCAGGGTTTGGGAGACAGAGATCAGGGTTTCGAGACTGTTTCTTATGAATGTGGAAATCGGACTGAAGCAGACATCAAGGTTTGAGAATTCTAGGGTTTATGGGATCAAACATCCGGTAGGGGCAAGGCGCCTCAGGAGGTTTCGGATCGCTCCTATTATGCCTTGGTTAGCCAATATCAGTCTGTAAGGTCCTACAGAGTGGCTCTACCAGGCGAACATGGACGTCAAACACCTGTACGCAGCAGAGTTGACGATCTGTGTCGAACGTATCGCATCGAACTGTGTTGGGTGGCCGCAAACCCGGGGATTCGCACTTTAAGTTGCATGCAAGCTGATCTGCTGCAAGCTTTTGCACAAACGACGGCCCGATGCTAATGGTAGCCAACAGGCCATGCGGTGCTTCAAAATCGGGCTTCCGATATCTGTTTTGGGTTTAGGGTTGATGTTTGGGGGCAACGCTATGGATGGTTAGGGGAGCGTAGAAGGGAAGCTTCTCGGTCTTGTATTCTGGTCTTGCATTCTAAATGTTTGTGCGTTTCGTGGGTGCAGATTCCTGAGCACGGCTGCACTTTTATGAATTTTTCGGATTTGACAAGATCCGACGATACTATCTTGAAGTTTCTCATACGAAGGTCTTTCCACGCACTCATACCAAGGTCTTTCCACAAGGTCATACATGCTTTCAGTTCCTGCGTTCTTTTAACATTTCCCGCGAAACCATTCCACAGTATTCATGCGAAACTCACAGTTTTCATATGAAATTTCTCATATTTTTATCAGAAATTCTTACAGAGCTCTCATAGTACGAGTTAAGTTGCCAAACGAAGTTGTTTCAAGATTGCATCTTGCTGTCAAGATTTCACAGGACGGCACGATCAGTTTGAAAATACAGCGGATGCACTGCATCGGATAACATGTGACATGAAGCTCATTGTAGATCCCCAGAAGGCCTTCAATGGACACACTCGGACTTGCGAGGAAGGTATTGTTTCAAGGCTAACCGTTTCCATGGTTTCGATGCGCTTTCGACTTGATGACTACTCGGTTATTCTGCCACTAGCCAGCAAACCATTGAGACGGTCTCCATCCGCATGTAGATCCGCTCACCAAAAGCATCCAAATACAAGAAGGCACAACACAACACTTCGCATGAGGAACGACTTGACGTGATCAAACGAACTGCAGTATCGCAAGTTCCGCTATTTTCAACCACAAGCGCTGAACTAAACTCGATGTGCATCCCCACCCTCCAAAGCTTGCCCGCTTGAGGAAGAGCACCAAGAACTCGACCTCGCAGACGCCGAACACGCGGGACCACGTCCTCATCATGAGCCTTATCGAATTCACGGTTCACGGCTTAGGGTTTGTTCTCCATGGACATGACGGGTTTAGAGTGTACGTAGAATCTGCACTATAAGCCTTATAGTGCCGAAACAACCGCTTACACTCTAACTTGTGCTACATGTTATACAAACGTTTTGCGTTGACATGTGTGCTTGAACAATCCAATATGAATCCGCCGGGTCGTGTTTATATAGCTTCCGGAAACATGAACAAACAACATCAGGAACAACATGAAGAACGCACTAAACAGAAAATGAACCGACTGTATAAGGAACTGGCGAATAAAAGAAACGACCCCCACACAAAGGACGAGTTATCATATCCTAGATTCTGAGCCGTAGGCCTGTTTGTAAGCACCAGGGCATTTTCAACAAAAACGCATCACTTTCTAAACCTTAATAAAGAGGGGCTTCAATATTGAATCAGTATCACTATTGGGGGTATTTCGCACCACATCTTAATAGAGTTAAGGAACTATCTCACGGAGCTCCGGTTGCTTCGCTACGTCCGGCATCCGAACATCGTTGCCCGGAGTCATCGGATGTTGTTGTGTGTGTTTTTTGGGTTATTTAAGGTTTAAGGTGTTGCTTTGCTGTTTTGGTTTCGATATAGTTTCCAAGGGCTTCTGTTGCAGGACTATGGGTGTTAGGGTTTCAATAAAGGCTGTCTGGCTTTTTAGTTTACAGTTTAAGGCTAAGGAGGATGCAATGGGGTAGCATAGGCGTTTTCGAGTGATATCCACGATCTGGACTTAGGGGTTAGTGTAGGGATATCATTTTCCCGTATTCTCCATATATGTAGTATTTATACCCTGGGAACCTCCCCCACATTGCAGGCCGCAGCAACCCTTCTACACCTCACCTTTCGAACTTGGTGAAGCTTTTCAAGATTAAAAACTTTGTCAGTTCTCAACCTTAATTAAGCTGAAATCGTTCAAATTCCGACACGCTTAGCACACACCCTGTTCTGCAACACTTGCAGAACAAAAACAATGTTCACGCATCCCGGAACCCTCAAACTGGCATGCTGATAGCCTCCGTCATAATTGTGTTCTCAAGAACCCTGTGTTTGGGAGTGTAAAGCGGCGAGTGAGAAGAGATCCGTATGTTGCTGCCGTCTTTTGGGCCTCTATATCACAGACTTGCAAGACTCGCTAAGATTCTTGACGTCGCTGAGACGCTACACGCAACCATCGGATTCAGGTGCAAAACCTTAGCAGAAAACAACGAATCATCCCCAAACGTCAAACTTCCCAACTTGCTGAAGCCTTAAACCTTGGACATCCCCAAGCCCTTGAATTCTGTTTTGACTGTTTGTAGTCTGGTTCTGCGCGCTGGTTTCGTTTTCAGGTTGCATTCTACGGTGCTACAGTGGATGTAGACAATCTCGAGATGATCTTGATCTTTGAGAAGATGGAAGGGACTCCCCGAAAAAAATATGGGTAGTTGTCAAAATTAAGGTCCTTGTTTGGGTACCCGAAATAATAGGTGCCGTATTATACTAGGGACCCAAAAAGGGACCACAATTTTGACAACCACCCATATGGGTGGTTGTCCGAATTAGGGTTTCTTGCGGGTTCCCGAACTAGAGGCTGCCGTATTAAGAGTAGACTTCGATAGGGTTTCCCAAACAGCTACCCATAATATAGGGGCCTTAATGATTACCTATGCTATTTGGGGGGGTTCCTTATTATAAGTATAGTATAGTGGGCCCCAAAACCTATTCTAATTATTAGGGCCCCTATACTACAATATCCATTATAGTAACCCTCATATAGAACCTTTTGAAGGAACCCCTAATCTAATTATTAAGGCCCCTATAGTATTTCTGCTCACAGTTGAGGGTTTAGGGTTGAGGATTCTGGATGCTGAATTTAGGTCCGGGCTCTGAGTTTCGGGTTTAGGGTTGAGGTTTTTTTGGTATGCAGGCTTTTGGCATCATTGGAGGCGTGAAGTTTGGGGGTTTTGGAGCGACCTGGCTTGAGTTCAGAATAGAGCTTTTGATACGAATAAGGCGCGCCGGGGCGTACCTCACGACCCTTAGAAGAGTGTTTGTCTAAATGGACCGTCGAACATTATGGAAGCATTGAACCTTGAGAGGCAACTAACAAGCCGGGAGCCGCACTGACACTGAGCCCAACAGTCCTGATGGCCTAAAATGGTTTGGAGTTGCAGCCCACCCCGCTCATTGCAAACCGTGCTCTGGGGCAGGAATATACAGGATAAAAGGGGATGATACCTCCTGGTACAGGCTCCGGTTTAGGGTTTACGGTTTAGGGTAAAGCCCTATCAGGAGCACTTTGAGCAAGTACATCGAGTCCGAGAAACCTCCTGAAACAAAGCGCCTGCACGTCCTGCTGGATGTTGCGAAGGCCCGTCAACATTCTGTTTCAATTTAGGGCTGCGGGGATTGAAACCTCCAATGCCGCATACTATAGAGTTAGGGTTGATTAGTACACTTATAGTGTAAGGTACCCCAAAGCCCTATTCTAATGGTTAAGGCCCCTAGGTCGCTTTTAAGGAACCCCTAAAGTGAAGGAACCCTATTCCAATTGTGAAGGCCTCCCATACTAATATTGATCCCTCTCCCATGAGCCTTATAGACGCTCAGGCCCCCCATCCTGAGCTTCAGGTCTAACCCTAAACCCCAAACCCTAAAAAACCCACAAAAACCCCAAAATTACGGTTCAGGCTTTGGGGTGCCCCAAACCGTTTGATGGAAGGCCTCGGGTACGACACTGCTTACCTTTGGTTAGTAGGGAATGGAGGAATGGGGTACAACTATAACTACTATTACTACCATTCTTCCATTCCCTACTAACCAAAGGTAGGACTGAAATTCAGGAGTGCAGAATGATTGCAGCAAGCTGGTGCGACCACACCGGGCAGGGCCGAAGGGTTAGGGTTTAGGATTTAGGGTTCTGTGCCACTCAACATACGTACAAAAAACATAACATACAGATATGGTATCCCCATGGGGTACGACCTTCCAAGCCAGTTACAAGAGCCTGAGCAACCAGTTGTGCCACCTGTTCACAGCCGGCAGAATATCATTACAAGATGCCAGTTCTATCCTGCGTGAGCCATCAGTCCTAACTCGTAAACCTCTCAAAATCCGGAAAGCAGTCCTAACGTCTCGTAGCTTCATGTTAACTTCCCATTCAGCGGGACATCCCCATAGAAGGTTGAACTTCTTGGCCCAATTAAATATAGGCAGGAGCCATGCAAGCAGGGAGAAAGCAACTCGACATGGCGGAGGTTCTGTCAGTTTGAGTTTCTGGTTCCCCGCAGAACGGCTACGGCATGCCACTCAAACATTTGTAGCCCAGGACCAAAACCTCCACCTTTCTGATTCTCAGAAACTCAAACCATCTAAAACCCCCCAAAACCTAAGCCTCCACCCCCTGCAGCCTTGAAGCCGTAAACCCCAAACCCTACCTTAAACTACCAAACCCTACTTTTTTTGTAGGTTCTTATTGTATACCCTAATCTGGAATTTATAGGGCCTACAAAAAAGTAGGTTTTGGCAGGTTGAGGTATATATAATCTAGACAGCCCCTCCGATAGGCGTTGGTCTACTTACACGGGCTACTGCCAGCGGTGGTCCACGGTGACCTCAAGGGTGAGAACATTTTCGTAGTCTCTTGGCCTTACAGGGCTGGCGCTTGAGGCTCGATGTAGGTTGGGGGTTTAGTGTCTTGGGGTTCATAGGGTTTAGGGGGGGTTTAGGTTGTCCGGAATTTTTGGCCAGATTTAGGCGTAGTTCCGCTTAGTGTTTTTGTTTGCCGACAACTACCAAAACCTACTTTTTTGTAGGGTCCCTATAATTTCCATCTTTGGGATTATAAGAAGAACCTACAAAAAAGTGGGTTTTTTGTAGTTTAAGGTAGGGTTCAGAGTTCAGGGAACTCAGGGTAGCTCCGATCTTAGGCCACCGAACCCGGCCCCGCTAAACCTTGCACCCCAAGACCCCAAACCCCGCAACTCACACCCCGATCCCTAAAATTTAGGGTTTAGGGTTTAGGGTTTTTTAGGGCCTAAATCCTAAACCAACTATCTTAACCCCTAAACTCTTCACATCTACTGGTGGTTACTTGGGAAGGTTTTTCAGTTTGGCTATAGTAATGGCCCGAAAGGTGATGAACACTATCATGCTTATTTGTGCATTTGGGGCTCAGGGGACTTATAGGTTTGGGTGTCAAGCCTTAGGGTTTAAAGGTAAGAAGGGGTACGTTTTTCCGAGATCCTTGTAACAAAGATCCTGCTCTGCTCTGTTATGTAGGATCTTGGTCTTGCCTTGGGTCGTTCCAGCCCCCCGCCCCCCAGGCCTTGAACGGTGCCCAAAGCCACAGTTTCAGCCAAAACCTGTGCCACCAAAACTTACCTCGTTGTTATAGGTTAATTGCAAGATGTTTAAAGTCAGGTAGTTCTGGAAGTTTACGATAAGGCCCTGAACCCTCAACACTAAACTTTGAATCATGGCCCTACTGAGCCCTAAATGCTAAAGAACACTCCGCATTGCACGACTTGGGCCCCAATCAACCCGAAGTCCCGAACCCGAAACCAAGAAAACAAGACACCCTCATCCCAGACAACAGAAGACGGGGTTTAGGGTTTGCAAAATAAATATGCCAAACAACTATCTGATATGACCGAGGACACCACGCGGGAGCGGCTGGTGGCAAAGCTTGGTGACTTCGGTCTCGCTCGCAAGAACACCTCAATAGCCCCTGGGCTTGAAGCTACAATTAGGGCTGTTACGTGTTAATTATTACCTGGAGTCTCCATTGTAGTTCCATTTTGGGTTAACCAGTTTTATGGTTAGGATCCTATAATAGAGGTTTTGGTCAACAAAAAAAAGGAACTACCATGGAGACTATAGGTATGCTTCTAGAAGGTTTATGAGGTGTTATAAAGGTTCTGTAACGGCTTCACTATACAGGTGTTATAATGACTTTGGGGAATTTAGGTGTTTTGGGTTTGTTCTTTGTTCGGGTGTTTAGACGTTGATGGTCGTAGGGTGTGGGCCCAAATCCTAGCACAAGACAATCGCCTTCGCAAGAAAGAGCTAGCGGCCAATGCCACAGATTCCAGAAAATCTCAGCTGACGTTGAAAGCTTAACCCACGAAGCGATCGAAAACGCATACTTTCCCGGCCTTCCGAAAAAAATACAACCACGCACCCTAAAGCCCTTGTAGAGATCGATCTACCGTACCCATCTTTTTGTAAACACATACCCCTGAGCCGTAAAGTAAACACATAAGGCCCGCGGCATGGGCGGCACGCTGCGCTGGTGTGCCCCAGAGGTTCTCTCAGGCGTCAGCTTTGGGAAGGGCCCTGCTTGGGAGCAGGGCAGGGCAGGGCAGGGCAAGGGCAGGGTAGTTATTACTGAGGTTACAAGTAGCGGCAAGCAGCGTCACTACAACTATAACGCATATTAGGGGACTTATAACCCTAGGCCTGTTGGTAGTAAGTAGGGTAGCTGTAGTACTTATGACGCCTGTTAGGGGACGTATAACCTTACGTAGAACTACCCATGAACCTCCAAGTCAGGATTCGAACAACATATGGGTGGTTGTCAAAATTATGGTCCCTTTTTGGGTCCTTGATATAATACGGCACCTATCATTTAGGGTACCCAAAAAGGGACCCTAATTTTGACAACTACCCATATATACCAAGCCACAAACCTTCGAGCGTACAGGTTTTGGGGTTCAGGTTTTGGGTCTTAGGGCTTAGGCGAACGTCTCTGGGTTGAGGGTTAGCTGTTAACAGAGGCTTCGAATTCCGCTTGATACCTCTAAACCTTACCTTAATTAAACTACCAAACCCTACTTTTTTGTAGGTTCTTATTATATACCCTAATATGGAATTTATAGGGACCCTACAAAACAGCAGGTTTTGGTAGGTTAAGGTATAGACCTTAAGCCCCTAACCCCGGAGCCTTGAACCCTGAACCCGAAAGATTAAGCCCTAAACAACAAAACCCTACACCCAGTGTTCTGCATCGCTGTGGGCTATACATGATTACCCCTGCGGCGTACCGGAATATCGTGGAATCCCAACCTACCGGTTTCGCCTCCGGGTAGTATGCTGTACCAGCCCCTCTTTTAGTGTATTATACCCCGAAACCGTACATTCTAATTCTTATTAAGACCCTTACATCAGCTTCTTCCGTACACTGCTGTTGCCCAGTCAGTTGCCCCAAGCCCCGTACATGTGATGCGGGGCAGGCCAACAGCCTCCTTCCACGGCTGCGGATGCGTACAGTACCATGGCGGCCACCGCACTTACCGTATCCCCCAAAGCCCGATCTCACTTCACCAAGTGATGCAAGTGAGGTTTGCACCTAAACCCGAAACCCTTACGAGGGTGTGAGAAGGTTTTTGTAGCGGATTACACAGGCTTGGCTGCAAGTACTTGGAGGTTCATGGGTAGTTATAAGTGGGGTTATAAGTCCCCTAATATATGGGTTCTAACTATACTGTAGTTGCCCTACTTATAACCCCACGTAGAACTACCCATGAACCTCCAACTACCCCGCTCGATGCCAGTTTGTTGTAGCGCTCCTACAGTTACGTGGCGCCAGAATTTCTTTGGGCTTACCTAGTCGGTTGCGACTCCATTTAATTATTATAACCTGCAGCCCAATACATATATATATATATATATGTATGTATATGGATATGTATATGTATATGCATATGCATGTGTATATATATATATATAGAGATTATTGGATGCCCAGGCAGGGCCCAGTTTTCAGCGGCTTGGGATACCCTAGGCCCAATCTCCCACACCCTGGTACACAAGCATGTTCCACAACTACTAACACCAGTCGTTTGGGGTCCCCCAATCTACTTGTAGCATAATATACCACTTAGGTTTTAGGGTTAAGGGTTTAGGGTAAAGCATAGTCTGTACCGTTTGCACTATACTATACCGGGCCTTGCAAGAACGCCATCCTGCCAAGTTAATCGCCTGAGGCAAGACCGCATCGACCCCCAAACCCGATCAAGGCCGCCTACTATAGGGGCCTTAATAATTATAATAGGGGTTCCTTTAAAGGGGTCTATAGGGGCCACTATAAGGGATCTATAAGAGTGCTATAGTATAGGGGCCTTAAGAATTAGAATAGGGTTTTGGGGCCCATCATCTTATAATCATAATAACAAACCCCCACAATAGTATTGGTAACTATTAAGGCCCCTATGTTACATTTTTGAACCTGGAGCTTGAATCCCACAGCCCCAAACCATACGAAGCATAAATGCCCCAATCCTCCAATCGGACAACAGCCCCGAAAGAGACTTGCACCTTTGTCCTTATAGAACCCCTGACCTTGGCAGCACTGCTATAGGGGCGTAAAAAATCACCAATACTATTGTGGGGGTTCCTTATTATAATTATAGTATAATCTACCCCCAAACCCTATTCTAATTGTCAAGGCCCCTATATTATTAAGCTCCATGCCCTTGAGGTGGTCATCTGCAGGGCATCTAAATGGTTTCAAACTCCTCAAAGCAGCAGTTCGCGCAGACGACTGCAGGCGGAATCGCATCGAGCATCTGAAGGGTCACTACAACACTTGTGCCATCAGAAGTAGCAACAGCAAGGTGGATGGTAGCATTCACGCAGTAACCTGATCAGGAGGACACGGGCACAGCACCCGTTAACCTAGAAGCCTGAATATTTTTTAATATTATTCCTTAGACTTCCTTGCTATATTCATACTATCCAGGAGCCCAAAACCCTTTTCTAATTATTGAGGCCCTTACGTTATCGCTTCTCAGGCTTTGGTCAGCTGGCATACTTCGCAGCAACCCAGCCCACCTGGACTTTCTGGATTTTCAGCCTGCTGGAGTTACCCATAGGCTCCATAGTAGTTCCTTTTTGGGATTATGGGATTCTAAATATGAGCTCCCCAACAAATAACTACTATGGAGCCTCTAGGTATGGCAAAGTGCAATTTTCGGAGTAGCTACTATACTGTTGATGGACAAAATCCTGCATTACCCATTGTAAGGAATATACCATAATTCCCATAGTTTAGGGTCCTTAGGGTCATGCAGGATTTTGTCCATCAGCAGTATTAGCCCTCAGGGATCCTTCACATACTCCAACCCTATTCTCATTGTTGAGGCCCCTATCACAGGGTTACATGTTTGGAACTCAACAGGGCAGTAGATGTTCTGCTCTTGCTTTGGAGGTTCGCACGGGTCGCGACTGTGTCCGACAGCTGTTCTCTACACGTAAAAGTGATATGCTTCTACAACCTGGACCCCCCCTTTATCGACCTGTTTACTATAAGCCGGCTACACAACATTATTAAAAGCTTCGTCTGTGCAAAGCTGTTCATGCATCTCAAGAAAGGGGTATAAGAACCATGGCCTTCCGGTCAACCATCTTCTGTCTATAGAACCTTTTCAAATCATTCCTGCGACTCCTACAATGTGACTCCTTTCTCTGCAGACTCTAAAGCTTAAGCAAACCCTAAACCCCTAAACCCCTAAATCCTAAACCCTCTAAGCCCCCTATAAAATTTGAACCTCAGACCTCCAGGTATGACCCTTACTCCCGACACAGCCTTAAGCAACTTATGAGTTAGGGTCTAGGGTTTAGGGTTTATGCTTGGCAGCCCTTCTAAGAAACCTCGAGCACGATTGACTCAGGCCTCCTTCCTACGAAGATCCCGAAACCCTTAGATCCCTAAAAGTTTAGGGCTTTTAGGGTTTAGAGTTTAGGGTTTTAGTACAAACCCCTGTCAGACTCTCTCTTCTCTCTCTATAGATATATATATATATATATATTTATCGAGAGAGAGAGAGGGAGAGAGAGAGCGAGAGAGAGCCGGCTCAGGTCTTTCCTTACAGAGCCTCAACCCTAAACCCTACATCACATAAACCCTAAGCCCTAAATCACAGAAGCCTGGAGCTCTGAACCCTGAACCTAAGCCCGTAAAGCCGAACACCCTAAAATAAACCCTAAACCCTAAACCCTATAAACCCTAAACCCTACAAAGCGAAGGTTTCAGGGACCATCCCCATGATTGAGCTCAAGCGCCATGAGATCACCAGCGCATTAGCAAGAGGGTGGCGTGGATGGCCTAACCCTAAGGGTCCATGTGCCCAAATAGGATCCCTTTAAGGGTACCATAAGGGCTCCTTTATGATCCATAAGGGGTTTAGGGTAGAAGTGTCCATGTACCCAAATAGTATATGCTTTGGCCTTAAAGTAGTCCCTATAATATAGGTACACTGTATACTATTTGCTTACATGGACCCTTAGGATAAGGCTTTCGCATGGGTTCAAGCGGTTTAGCTTCGGCTGGCTGTCGTAGTGTTTTCGAGGGATCCTTACAGGATTTTTGGATACTTGTGTTTTGGTCTTTACAAGGGCTTTCAAGCTGATTTCAAGTTGCAGGGTCTCGTGCTCAGGTACCGGGAGAACCACCAGTTAGAGGTTTAGGGTTCGGGGTTTTAGGTTCTTGTCTAAAGTCAGGCTTCAGGTTAAGAGGGCTTGTCAATCGCAGGTTATGGTTTAATCTTGAGCTTCCCATCGGATTTCGTAGCCTTGCTCAGGGTAGTGTATGCTGGTTGTGTGAGTTGTTTTTGTTGTAAGGTTCACATCATGAGTTTGTAGGGATGGGGATCAGCCGTGCAGGCGAGTTCGATCCCTGGTGTGGTTTTGAGCTTGGAGTTTTCAGGCTTTCCAAGTCTAGGCAGTTAGAACAACAACACAAAGCCACAGCGGCTCGAATAGCATGATAGCGACCATGACTCATCGCAGTTCTTATACGATGCTCAACAATGGTAACACTTGTGCTGACAAGTCAACATGCATGTTAGTTGCTTCGAAGCAGTAACAGAATTTGGCGAACAACAGACATTTGAGTAAGC
Organism: Symbiodinium sp. clade A Y106; assembly: GCA_003297005.1. Lineage (NCBI taxonomy): Eukaryota > Dinophyceae > Suessiales > Symbiodiniaceae > Symbiodinium > Symbiodinium sp. clade A. The sequence continues at coordinate 163,513 of BGNK01001004.1, forward strand.
AGAGGCCGGCCTTTGGCAGTCAGGGTACAGGTTGATCTAGGATGAGCACAAGGATGGGTTAAGGCTCAGTCAGCTAAGCCCTTCAATGCTGCAAGCGCACTACAGAGCTTTGAACAATTAGTGATCGTATCGCCTTGTTTCCTGCGACCCTATACCCCACATTCCCATTCCTACCCTATGAGAACCGTTTATTTGTAAGGGTATAACGTTCCGGGACTAGGGTTGTTGTTCCGGGGCTGTGGCAGCCTTTGTGTTGATTTGGGAGCTTCCGAAAATTAGGGGTACCTTATTTTGGGGTCCTTATACTGAGGATCCTACTATCAAGGGTCCTAGATTAGGGTCCCCTATTGTCGGAAACTCCCATTTGGGAGCAAGGTATGCGCCGAATGAAGTTTGGCCCACCGACTACTTCTCTACGAGGACTGCCCCTGTCATTGCGGATCTTCTTCCCCGCCATAATATAGGGCCTAAATAATTACCTCTACTATTTTGCCGGTTCCTTAGTATAATTATGGTATAATTGGCCCCAAGACCCTATTCTAGTTATCCCTATGTTATATTCCTTACAGAACCCTTCTAGATCCCTTTAAGAAACCCTTTTAAGTAACCCTATTCTAAATACTACGGCCCCGATATTACCTCGAATCCCCAAGACCTGGTCAAACATAGCGCGGATACTATGTGGGAGTTTCCGAAAATTAGGGGTACCTTAGGGTTCCTTTAAAGGGTTACTATAAGGGTACTATAAGGGTTCCTTTAAAGGGCTCTATAATACTCTATAAGGGTTTAGAGTTTCCGAAAATTAGGGGTACCTTATTTGGGGTCTTATAACAAGGATCCTACTATTTAGGGTACCATATTCGGGTCCCCTATTTTCGGAAACTCCCATATGAAACCCTGGCCCACACCTTTGGCCCAAGACTCAACAGCGGCATTGGATGAAGTAGATTACTCGACGGGTGACTGTGGTGAGTCAATGGTGAGTCAATGCTTGGAGGGATGCTATGGGCTGGTTTGTTGTGGTGCAGGGATAGGAGACAGGGTTGAGGCTGTATGCGGGCTTGCTGGCAAACTTGATAATGCTTGGTATGGCGCCAAGTATCAATCATTGCCGCTCACGGTGCTACTAATGAGTATACATCGCCGATACTGACCTATTCATTCCAGATGCTGCCTTGTCATGAAACTTGTCGTCGGGATTTGTACTAGCACTGGTTCGTCATTGCCACATGAAAATGAATAACCCTAAACCCTTAACCACCTTAACCCTGAACCCGAATCACTCACCTTGTTCGTTCTCGATGGCCGTCGTCGACCCACCGAAGCCTCCAAGACCTCGGACCTGAAACCCCCGCAAAACTTCAAGTTTCCCATAGGCTCCATAGTAGTTCCTTTTTGGGGGTTCATATTTAGAATCCTATAAGGTAATCCCCAAAAGGAACTACTATGGAGCCTATGGGTGAACCCTACAACCACCAAAAAACAGGCAAAAGAAACCTGCGGACCATCGACCCTCGGCCCGAAACCCTGCTTAAACGGTTAGGGTTTTATGGTTTAGGGTTTAGGGTTTTACCATCGCAACAACCAAAAACATCTACTCAACAAGATCATACTGCCGAAAAGAGGCCTTTGACACAAGGATGCGCTCCAGAAAATCCTTAAACCTTCAACCCATAAATGCAACACATGTTCAAGAAGATATCAGGATTCGCGAAATCTCCGAGGCTTGCCGAAAACTCGACCCTGAGGTGGCTTGCAGGGCGACAGCGGGCCGGAGGTTCGGGGTTTGAATGTTTATTGGTTTAGGGTATTTAGGGTATTTAGGGCTTAGGGTATTTGGGGTTTGGGGTTTAGGGTACTTAAGGTATTTAGGGTTTAGGGTATTTAGGTTTAGGATTTAGGGTTTGCAAGTTTATTGGTATGGGGTTAAGGGGTACAGGGTTTAGGCGCAGGTTCGAAGATGGGCTGTTCAGTGTTCTTACAGGGGCTTCAAGAGGGGCGTCCATTTTTTTATGTGGGTTGCATACATCTTTTGTAGTAGGTTTTGCGTAGGGATTCCACAGCGGTCCTTCGAGGTAAAGGGTCTTGCTCGCAGTCTTGAGTCATACCTTTCCGCTCAAGCCCTCCAGACCCTTTTGACCGCTCGAAGCTACCCCTAAACCCCTAGATCTCTTAACACCAAACCTGTTCCTTAAAGGAAGCCTTAAAGGAAGCCTTAAAGGAACCCTTAAAGGAAGCCTTAAAGGAAGCCTTAAAAGCACCCTTAAAGGAAGCCTCAAAGGAACCCTTAAAGGAAGCCTTAAAGGAAGCCCTGAAGGAACCCCTAAAGGAACCCTTAAAGGAACCCTTAAAGGAACCCTTAAAGGAAGCCTTAAAGGAACCCTTAAAGGAAGCCTGAAAGGAAGCCTTAAAGGAACCCTTACAGGAAACCCAATCTAGACCCTTCTCTTCTGTGACCTTCTGCCCCTTCTATCGTTTAAAGTAACCCTTATATAGAGCCCTTTAAGGGAGCCCTATTCTAATCATAAAGACCCCTATATTAGACTCTTTTCTTCCGTGACCTTCAGCCCGCGAGGCCCGAATGTCGATGAAAGAAGTCTGGCACGAGCTCGGGCGAGTAGAGGCCGGTGGTTTTGGGGGCCGTAGGGTTGCAGTATGGGGTTTAGGGATTCGGGTTTAGGGATTAGGGTTTAGGGATTAGGGTTTTGGGTTTATTTAGGGATTAGGGTTTGGGGGCTTTCGGGTTGCAGGATTATGGGGTTTCGTGATTTCCCGGTTTCGGTTTTAGGGACTTAAGGCTTTCAGAGGCAGGTGGTTTTGGGACCTTTGGGGCTGCAGGAACTTCGGGTTTAGGGAGTTCATGCTTTCGGGTTTGGGGCTTTAGGCCTCGGGCCTTTGGGGCAGCAGGAATTTAGGGTTTAGGGAGTTCATTTTCTCGGGTTTAGGGCTTTAGGCCTTGAGGTTTTGGGGTTTACGTTTTAGGGTTTCAGGGCTTCGGTTTCTTGAGGCCGCGAGGTTAGAAGGCTGTGTAGAGATGCCTTGTTGGGCCTTACGACGGTCCAAAGCCGTCAAGGCCGAGGAGCCCGTGAAATTCCATGCTCATGCTTTAGACCCTGCTTACGATATTCGGCTGATCCACCCCTAGCCCTTTTCAGGTGGTAAGACTCCCGTAGACAATCTAGCCTCGGTAAGAAAACCCACTATAGTGTCAATCTAAACTTTAACCTGGCACTCCATCCGCAACCTTCTTAACCCGAATCCTGTAAACCGTCTACCCTGAGAGTGTAGCCCCCTGAACTAGCCCTAGGCCCTAAATCGAGTGCTTGGAGGAACCTGGCAAGCCAAAACGGGGGATTCGCAGCTGGCTGGGCGGCAGCAAAGCTTTGGTACCAGGCATCGGTGCGTGAGTTTTCTCCTGTCTTCTACAAGAAAGATAATCTCCAGCGCATGTCAGAGGGGGGTTCTGGGAGTTGATGCATGTATAGGGCTTGCGGCGAGTTTGTACGGGTTCCATTCGGGTTTCATTAGGGTTAAGGGCTTATGTGTTGTTGAAGGTTAAGGGCCATGGAGAGACCCCAGCACTAAGCCGTCTAGCAGGAAGCAGCCGCCAGCACAAATTGGGAGATTCATAAAGTTCGAGCATTTTGGAAACCACGATCCTGCTACGGATGGTCTTCGTTAGCATTCCGCGTCTCCTTAAAGTTCGGGTTTTGTTTCACACCACCTGCTACTGGTGATCTTCATTCGCAGTCCCATCTCCTCAAACAAAGACGACTGGACTGTCGGAATTCAAGCCGTGTTGGGCTTCGGCTTCAGATGTGCACGAACTATTAGAATGCTGGTTCATGGTCATGGGTTTAGCTTGGAGGCTGATGTTACTTCATATCACACTTAGCAGTGGGACTTGAGGTTATCCTGCTTATAACCCTGCAATCATAGGCCCTTTCAGTTGTGCTTCAGGGTTGAGGACTGACCGCAAACCCCGATTCCTACTCCATTCCCGAGCTGTCTCGGCATTGTTGGGGTGTGCTGATACCTGTCATGATCCGCAGCTGACTCAATACAAAAGCCGGGCTCATTGCCAATATAGATATTCTTAGGTCTTAGGGCTCCCTAAATTTACTCAGACATACTATACCGCCAAACCCGATTCTATGTCTGAGGGTCCCCATATTATAGAGCCAACATGGGCGAATCTGTGAATAGGGTCTTCTTTGGTCCAAAGAATCCATCAAACCGGGGACCTCCCGAGTCCGAACCCCGACAGCCCAACTAAAGCAGTCCTTCCCCGGCGAGACCCGGGAGAAACGAGTTAAAACCTGAACTGGGCCTAAACCAGAAAACCCTTAAACCATAATAACTCATATTATCCATGGAAACCCTAAACCTTAAACCCTAAACCATAAACCCTAAACCTTCAACCTTTTTCATGACTGTTGGCTGGCTGCAAAAGGGGCGCTTAAAACAAAAAAAACAAACCTTTTTCATGAAAGGTGAGGAGATGGTTCATCCCTTCGGAATTCTGCCTGCGCCCTCCGAGCTGCCACCGGCCCCAGCGGGTGAGCCCCCGCGACTCGGAGATTTTAGCTTTGTGGGTTTAGGGTGCAGGGTGTTAGGGTTTAGGGTTCAGGATTTAGGATTCAGGATTCAGGGGTTTAGGGCATAGGGTTCAAGATCTCGGGTATGTTTGATTTGTTTTTAGGCCTTGAGCAGTTATTGCCTCAGGTGTTGAGGAATTTATAAGGCCAGGTTCAGGTTCAAATATTCAGCAGTTTGGGGGCTGACGTGGGGCTTAGGCTTCATTAGTGGCTTAGGATTTGCAAACAGCCTGAGCCAGAAATCTCCTAATCGAACACTGCCAGGCCTTACTTAAGCCGCAGTTTTCCAAAACATGAGTAGTTCAGAGGCAGGGTTACATGTAGGATAGCCCCAAAGCGAGTACCTGTGGCTCTACTTAAAGCCTACTTACTAGGCCGTCTTATCCTCTAAGCCAGGTCACGGCTTGGTTACCCCACGGTTCTTCCACCTACAGTAGAAGCCAGAAAGTTGGAACATCAATATCCCCATGCCCTTAAGGTAAAGTATAGGGGATCCTAGCACCAATCCTCCTAAACCCATGTTCCAACTTTCTGGGGTTTGCTTTAAGTTCCTTTGTATACTACTATTGACTTTACGACCTAATGTAGAGGCCTCAATAATTGTCTATACTAGTTTCGGGGTTCCTTATTGTAATTAGAGTATAATGGGCCCAAAACCCTATTCTAATTCTTAAGGCCCCTATATTATGTCTTCGTCAGCAGGCTGCAGTTCGTGGTCCTATCCGTGTGACATCGGAAGACCTGAGCCCCCCTTCCTAAACTCCAAATCATATACGAATGCCTGAATCCTCAAACATTTAAGACCTGAGCGTAGTGAAAGATAGGCCTCAGCCTCGTTTCATCCATCCTCGAAGCGAGGCAGAAACTTCCCCCCCCCCCCGAAGAAAAGAGTGATGTTCGGAACATTCGGGTCTCGCTCTTGTGGCTCGTATGATAGGTGTTTTTGGTTCGTTCCGGGTTCAGGGTTTCGGGTGTGGGGATCAAGGTTTAGCGCTCCTGTTACTTTCGAGTCCACTTCGGGGTCCTTTGTTGTCTGAAGCTTCCAATAGCAACACAAGACACTTACTGAGGCGACCCGGCGGCGATGGTACCGGCCATCTGGAGGACACCATAATATGCTATACGGCTGATGGACAAAATCCTGCATTACCCATAATAAGGAATATACCATAATTCCCATAGTTTAGGGTCCTTAAGGTCATGCAGGATTTTGTCCATCAGCCGTATGTATATGCAGATATGTGTTATATAACATGTAATACATCTTCGGGTCTGGGTCTGGGTCTGGGGTTTCTCTATGTGGGTGGTTGTCAAAATTACGGTCCCTTTTTGGGTACCAAAATATAGTACGGCACCTACTATTTAGGGTACCAAAAAAGGGACCTTAATTTTGACAACTACCCATTCCTTGAAGGTTCCCAACAAAGAGTAGTATAAGGGTACTCTATTTTGTTCTTTTGTCGTCATACCTATGTGTGTTCTGGAGTCCAGGTCCTGGGTTTGAGGGTGGGTTTGGGGTTCAGAAATAGGGTCGAACCCGAAATCTGCCGAAGCCATAGACCATATCGTAGAAGGCCTTAGGGTTTAGGAGCTTAGGACCTTAGGAGTTTAGGGTTTAGGGTTCAGGGTTCAGGGTTTGGGGTTTAAGAGTTTAGGGTTTGGGGTTTAGGAGTTTAGGGTTCAGGGTTTAGGGTTCAGGGTTCAGGGTTTAGGGTTTAGGGTTCAGGGTTTAGGGTTTAGGGTTTGGGGTTTAGGGGGTGAGGGTGTTAGGTTTTGGGTTTGGGGTTTGAGGTTTAGGCCTCAGAGTCCTACAGCTTCAGTCGTTGGGTTCTTTTTCTAACAGTTTCAACAGCCAAGGTTGGAGCTTCCTCGACACCCAACTGCATAATCGAAACAGTGCAGTGCGAAGCCTTTGAACTCTCCTAGATCCCTCTTGACTGATGCTGGAGTTCCTCGTGTTCGTATGCTGGCACGAGCACCAAATGATACTTCCTCATGCTGCATCGTGTTTAGTAATGTCGACCCCTGATTTCCATAGCCCCCTGTTGTAAGGGCCTTAATTTGCGATAGATCACTACTGCAATCTTTATCGTGAAGGAAGGGCTTTACTACTCAGGGGTCTACGTTTCTATGCAGATACCCAAAGAGCTGAACAATTGAGAATGACGTTGAAGGCTGGTCTTATTTATGCTCTTGTGGTACCAAAAGCTCCCAACCAATGGAGTCTGCATTCGTGCTAGCATCCCCTTACGTTTATATATATATATATATATACATACACACACACATATAACCCCTAAACCAGTAAACCCCTAAACCGTAGACCCTAAATCCTTACTAAGGCCGATTGTAGAACTATGAAAAATTATAGGGGAATCCTGAAGAACCCCCAACCCTAAACCGCAAGGCGCAGCTTGCCTCAGCACGCCGTCACGTACTGGGCCGACATGCCTGTTAAAGCTGTGCAATTCACAGAGGGTCTCAGTGTGTGGGGTTTGGGGTTCGGAGTTGCGGGTTTAGGGTTTACTTCTACAGTCAGACATATTTAAACCCTTTAAGCCCCGACTCTGACAACCCCTATGCAATCGGAACTGCCCCAGACAGTCCAAGCCACAAGCAAACCCTAAACCCTGAACCCTAAACCCTAAACCCTACCTAAACTTTCTAAACTTAACCCGAAGCCTCAAGTCCCCCATCCGGGAGACCGCATTGCGTGATGCGCACAGTGTTCTTGCAAGTCTTCTCTTGAGCCCACCATGTGGACATGCACTCCACTATGGCCCTTAATAGGGATCTTTAGGGTCTAATAGCCCATAGCCCCGAGTATCTCAGACTGTTGCTAGGGTATATTTGGAACGACTCACTGATTGCTCGGGGTGCCGGTGGCGCTTGTCTGTTGGTGGAATCGGCTACTCTTCGCAATGGGCTGGCGATGGAGTCGCTAGTATCCGGCCGTTATGCAGTTGAGCTGCGCACGGCCTCAACAAGGCAGACCTTAATCGTTCTATCATCTTGGCTGCTCTTCTGCAGATGCGTTCTGCCGACAAGACGTTTTCTTTCCCCAGCCAGCCTATGCCATCTTCTATCGTGAACCTCCCAGTGTTCGTAATCCTAAGCCCGAAGCGCTACCGCAAATCCCTAAACTCTATAACCCTAAGGGTCCAAGTACCCAATAACCTCTACTCTCAAACATAGTAACCTACAGAACTACTATCCCAAAACCGAGTACCTAATTATTGGGTCCTTTGGACCCTTTGTCGTAAGCCCCATGCGGTTTGGGGCGTAGGACTTTGCCTCCGAAACGGGGTCGTGTCATGTACATTGGTGTATTCTGCCTGCGGGTCCAAGTCTTAGATAGTGAGCGGGGGAACTTTAAACTTTTTGGCCTTATATATTAGCTCTATCTTAGAAAGTTTGAACTTTAAACTTTTTGGCCTTAAGATATATTAGCTCTATCTTAGAAAGTTTGAACCTTTGGGGGCCCGGTTGTTGAAGAAGAGAGAAGTGCGGCGGCTACCGCCAAGCCCCAAAGACCCTTATGTATGGTTTAGTGTTCAGGACCAGGAATTAGTAGGGTTTAAGCCTCTCAACTGTAAACACTAAAAATTAGGCTTCGGGGTTTGGGAATCACTGCTTGGGATTTGGCTAGGATGGTGTCGGCAACTACTGCTGCAAAACAGTACTGCTACCTAATTAGCTCCATTGGTGCTAGTAATCGCTATTGCTGTAGCCATGCTTTTGTCCTACTGGGTTTTCGTTGGTGATGCAAGTACTTGAACCCGCAGAGCAGAACTTCGGTGTCTTTGAGACGGACATGTGCGAGCTGTAGGTGGAACAGCATGAGCGAAGCCCACAGGTACAGAGATAGGCCAGGTATGTTTAGGCAGTTCGGCACGGTGGCATCGAGGCCCTGAACCTTAGATCGATCCTAACCACCTGCGCTGCCATCGGGCTGCACGTTTGATGCTGACATGAACCCACCCTCCCTGTATCACTGTTCTGCGCATCCAGCCTTGAAGCAACATGTAAGCCCGTCTTGTGCTTGAGGGTCTCGGCTATCACCCGGCATCCAGAGTTCGTGTGTATGACTGTATTGCTGCCAGCAAGTTGTTGCATGCTGCATCCAAAGGCATACACAACCACGCATATCCGTGTCTGTCCAAAGGTTTTTCTGGCTGCTTCCTGTGGAATTGGCCACCGCCAGGATGAAAAGAGCATGCAGCGTTTGTTCATCCGATTCCTGATGTGCGCTTTGTCGCAACCCCACATGCACTGCTTGGACCTGAAGCTGTGGCTTACGGGTATAGGGAATCAAACATCCCCTGAATCCTTGAGGATGTACTCCAGGCAGAACGATCAGTAAGCGTGACTATATGGTTAGAACTACTAAAGAACCAAAACTCAGGTACTTGCAAACCCCAGTTCAACAAAAGGGCCACTAGACCTGGGGACCTTATAATAAGGATCCTACTATTTAGGGTACTATATTGGGGTCCCCTATTTTCGGAAACTCCCAAATCACTATAGCACAGCGCCGTGTACCCATATAGTAGGTACTTAGGCCTCAAAGTACCTATATAGGGACTCCTTTAGGGCCTAAGTACCTACTATATGGATACATGGAGCCTTTGGGAGTACAGCGCCGAGCTCTTTTCTCTCCATGCAAGAACTCCCAACACCCCTTAGGTCGCACGGTGCTCCCATGGCCTTTGATGTCCAGGCCAGATTCCGGGGTTCTCGATTATTCTTCCGGTTGCATTACTATAGGGGCCTAAATAGTTTCCTAGAATAGGGTTTATGTAAAGGGTTCCTTTAAAAGGGTCGTATAAGGGTTACCACAAGGGTACTATGATAAAGGGGCCTAAATTATTACCAATACTATTTTGGGTTCCTTTTTGTAATTATAGTATATTGGGACCCCAATCCCTATTCTAATTATTAAGGCCCCTATATTATGTTCATCAGGGCTTCAAGGGGATTTGTGGTTTCGGGTTTAGGGTTCTATCAGGGCTTCATAAAAGGGGTCGGGGTTCTAGGGTTCACGGTTTTATCAGGGCTTTACGGTGGGTTTGGGGTTTAGGGTTTGGGCTCAGGGTTCCATCTTTCAACTGTTGCGTTCTGGGATGGCTCAAGCTTATGCCACCAGTCTCCAAAGTGGTTCCTGCATGTTGGTTACCCTTTACACGTCTCGCAAAGTCCTATCCAAACACATTGTTAATAGGCTAGAACAGGAACCACCTTGCAGGCAACTCCTATCCAAAACCATTGCTAGTAAAATTAACAACGGGAGCCGCAGGTTTGCTGCTTCAGGATCAGATGGTCTTGACCCGCTGTCAGAGCCTCACGGACCCCGAGGAGATCAACCCGAGTCGGTACCCTCGGGCTTCCTTGTCGGAGTAATACAGGGGCCTTATAATAATTGCCAATACTATTTTGGGGGTCCTTATTATGATTATGGCATAATATAATAATATACCCCAAAACCCTATTGAAATTATTATATTATGTGCGCTGCTTGCGTTCCACCGCCTGGCCCAGCACTGTCACTAGGCCCGGCTAACGGTCAGCCCTCGGGAGCAAAGTTACAGGACGCAGACTCCACATTTTGACAGACCACCCGCTGGCCTTTTGCTACGTAGCTTGCCAGCGCGATTCCACCCCAGGTGCCGCCAGGCTCTGTTTGCGAACGAAAGTGCAATTCGGGGGTTAATCAAGGGTTCCTTGAAGGAGATTCCTTTAGGGTTCCCTTTAACGTTTTCTAGGGGTCTTGTTGTATCGGAATAGGGCTCCTTTAAGGGATTAGGGCCAGGGTTTATGAGAAAGACTGCGTTATGGTGTAATCACCCTGAGGAGCCTTAAGGAATAGTCTTACTAGTTGTTCTGGCTTCTATATGATTTGAGGGCCATAACCTACTATCTTGAAGAAATGCTGGTTGCAGGTGTTCGCTAAACTCTAGGGCTTCTTACTAAGGTGGCGAAGGTAGTGATTGTGGCAGTCGTTAATTTGTTGAGACACATAGAACCCTAGCATAACTAAAAGCAACCATGTTTAGGGTTAAGCTTTTGTGGCCAAGGAGCTTAGCCACTAATTGTATTAACACCACTTCGTCACAGGAAGACCGGATTTAGCCAAGATAGTTTTAAAAAGTCTTAGCCCCTCAAGCCCCCGAGAAACAGCCCCGAACCCTAAACCCTTATATCACAGACCAGGGAGGGAACAGAAGCTTGTTTCGAACTGCTATCTTCCGTGGCCTTCCGAAGCCGGAGCACCTCGTTCCTAAGCTGGAGGCTTCAGTTTGGGATGAAGGTTTTGCTGTATGAGGGGTCTACTTTAGGGTCAGCCTAAACCCCTAAACCCCACAAAAGAACCCCTCAACCCTAAACCCTAAACCCCGTAAACGAACCCCTAAGCCCCCGTTGCTCTCGTGTACTGGCAGGTGCAGCTGCGAGAGGTCGAGGAAGAGGCCCAGCCCTTGGAGTTCGATCGTAGTCTACTGCCTAGTATACTTAGTAGGGTTTAGGGTTTAGGGTTTGAACGTAGTCTACTACCTAGTAGGCGTCAGAATAACTGTAAGGGTTTCTACAAGGGGTTTAGAGTTTAGGGCTTTAGGAGTCGGAATATAGTTCGAATTAGAAGAGACCCTCAAAACCCTGCCCTTTTACTACCCCCCTCCTGAATGTAGGGTTGAGGGTAGCTGAGAAGGTTTAAGGAACTTACGCAGAGGATCAGTGCACTTAGCAAGTAGGTGCTTGTTCTTTGTCTCGGTTTCCACAATGGTTGCTAGAGTGTTTCGTACGTTTGGGTTTGTGGTTTAGGGGCTTCTTAAAGGATCGGGGAGACTGCACAAGCAGGGTAAGGGAGGCGACATGTCATGTACCCAAACTCTTGCTATCCGACTTCTACATCTACATCTGCACTACAGCCGTCTGAGTAGAAGCTCTACTGAACTTAACTCTCGTCCCTCAGTAAACCTTCGGGTCCCCTGTGGGTTATGTAAATCGCAAACCATTGGCATCCTGAACTCAACCCTAAACCCTAAACCCTAAACCTGAACCGATAAGCATTGAAACCCCGCTGCCTCCAAAAGAGCATTACGCGGCAGCATTCTGCTTGGTAAGGTATGCCCTTGGATTTTTGGCAGGTTTACGATTTCAGCTTTAGGCTGAGCTTGCTACTTGATCATGGCATTTGGCCACTGAATGGTACTCTGCAGGAGCTAGACAGGCCCAGCTGGACGGTTATAGTGCTGTTTTGATCTTCCAAACCTTCCCGAAATTGTGCACTGACTGAACCCCTACTGCGAATCCTGAACCCTCCCGCCTCCAACCCGAATTCCCAATACCTACATCCCTCAAGCCTTAACCCCTGACCCCGTACCCTGCTCCCGAATCCGTAGACCCTGCCGAACCCTGCGGGGTTTTCCAGTGCTGAGCAGCTCTGACCTTAACCAAAGGGCCTGGGGGTTTTGGGGAGGCTGCCAGGCCCGTCACATCCGCCTTCTCCTCCCGAATTCCAGTTTTTCCATCTGGGCTTAGGAACGCCGATTGCAGCTCGAGCAGAGACGTCACCAAGAGGAGGCTCCTCCATCTGCCCTCTATTAACATAGGGGCCTAAATGATTACCCATACTATTTTGGGGGCTCCTTCTTACAATTGTAGTATAATGGGCCCCAAACCCATAGTCTCATTATTAAGGCCCCTATATTGCACCTTCTTAGTGACTGAGTAGGTGATCTTTAACCTTTAGGGGTGCATGTAATCCGACCCCAATTGAAAAAGGTCAACCTTTGTTGGCTAGGGTACTCAGCCACTGAGCCTTAGATACCTAAGATGAGAGGCTATAGAATACATCCTAAACCCTAAACCCGTATACCCTTGTTTGTTTAAAGGTACAGGGGGGGTCCTTGTAGGCCTAGCGCTTTGTTTTGCATCCGGGCTGGAGCTCCAGATACGCCTAAAGCCGCCAGAAGCTTAGCCCTGCACGCCCTCAGCCCCCGAACCCCTCAATCCCTGACACACTCCCTGAGTAATATAGGGGCCTAAATAATTACCAACGCTATTTTTTTTTTGGGGGGGGGTACCTTATTATAGTATAATGGCCCCAAAACCCTGTTCTAATTGTTAAGGCTAGAGCCCTTACAGTAACCCTGATATAAACCCCCTGTAAAGGAACCCTATTATTATACATCCCTTATAGACCCCTTGAAGGATCCCTTGAAAGGAGCCCTATTGGAATTATTAAGGCCCCTAGATCATAGAGCCCTTATAGTATCCCTTATAGTAACCCTTACATAGATCACTTTTTTAAAGGAACTCTTATACAGAGCCCTTTAATCTAAAGGAACCCTATTCTAATTCTTAAGACCCCTATACTATAGTACCCTTATAGTAGAATCCTTATAGATCCCTTATAGATCCCTCTAAGGAACCCTTTAAAGGAACCCCTATTCTATTTCTTAAGGCCCCTATATCAAACTGCAACCTGCCAGGCGCTTGCTTCCTCGGAGCTGCTGGCCGCCACCAAGGATCAGGTTCCTCTTTTTGTTCCTTGATTTCTGGGGTTTTAGGGTGTCCTCTTCTCATGTTTTTTGCATGTAGGGTTTTAGGGTGTAGATTTTAGGGATGTTTGTGGATATTTATGTTTTCAGCGTTGTTGGGCTTAGGTTCAGTTTTTCTTGGTCAAGGGCTTCTAGCAATGTAGTTGCTGAGTTGTGTGTTTTTACCAGAACTTATACTTGTTGGTATAGCGTCCTTTGATGAGGAAGGGTGCCGTACTCTTTTGTGGACCTAACAGTGACCCTAATTTAGAGAACTACCCATGTCGGGTTTAGGGATGCGCGGTCCGAATCTCAAACCACCAATGCTTAGCCTGCCAAGGGCTGTCGAAGTCGAAGCCCCTGAAACTGTGCATAACCTTCAAGCAAGCTCAAAATGCAGCCTGTGTAAATCCGAACCTCCCACAACCTGCGAAATCCAAGCCCTGCAATCAGTCGCAAATCAAAGCGAGCCCAGCGCAGGAGCAGGCGGTGGTGCAGAGCATCTTGGAGATGTGCTCCAACTGCGAGGCTACCACGAGTTCCGCCGATAAGCCTCTACTATAGGGTTTGACTGATTATAAGGTTTCGTAAGGTTTGATACGTTTGAAGTTGTGTTTTTGCATGGGTTCTCTACGTCTAAGTGTTTTTTGAAACTATAAGGGGTCTGAACAATTAGCAGGTGCGTGTCACCTTGTATTGTCGTTAATGTTCAGGCCCTCATATTATCCCTGCTTTCTCTGTCTCTGTCGCCCGGTATGTTTTTGCGCGAAGGAGGCAACAGCGTCGGAGACTCTGTCTTTCAGCCAATCGTTTGCAGGATGCATTTCTTGACGAGGCAACCGCACTGCATCAACTCCAAACCCTGAAGCCCTAAAGTGACCCTAAGCTTCGTACCTGAGGCATAATGTAGAGGCCTGAAGAATAAGTAACATCATTAGTTGCAGGGCTCCTCATTCCACTTATTGGCGCTTTGGGGTGCGGTTTGGGGTGCGTTATAGTACTGTACGGTAAGGGAACTCCAAGGAACACTCTACCTTTGACAGAGACCCCTATTCTATATTGGTAAAAACCCTCAACCTCAAAGCCTAGTAACCCTAAACCCTTAAACCCTTAAACCCTTAAACCCTTAAACCCTAAACCTCAAACCCTAAACCCTTAGCCCAGAAACTCTGGCCCCCCTAAACTGCTGAGCACTTACTGGGATCCTTGGGCTCCTCGTCCAGGAGCTGGTTCGACAGCTGAGGCATCCGGAGGCTCGATCACGGGGTCGGTTTTTTGTATCCAGGGTTCGGTTCAGGGTCTGGGGTTTGGGGTTTAGGCTCAAGGTTTAGGGTTTAGGGCTTAGGGGTTTAAGGGCTTGGTTCAACAATGCTTCTTATTTTTCAGGTTTCTGGGTTTTGGGTTACGTAAGAGTCGTGCCTGTAGGGTGTAAGGGTTTCGGAATAGTTGAGTTTGTTGAATGTTTGGGTTGTCAGGCTCTTAGAGCATATTGTCTTTAGTTCGGGTTGTATTGGCTCCAGGTTGACTAGGCTTTTCCGGTAAAGGGCTTGGCATTTTCAGTGTGCTGTTTTTGCCGAAGTTTGGCTCTTCTTCTGATGGGGCTCCGCATGGACAATTGTGTTGTCATTGCCTTGGCTGGGGCGGCGCAGAATCACTGTGAGGTGCCAGGGTAACCGTAAGCAACTCAGAACCTGGATGCACTGGAAACCGATTCCCTAAAGCTTCATGTGCCCATGCTGTATATACTTTCCTCCAGAACGAACTATACTCTACAGAAGCCCGTTGAAGGGGTCAGTATATCTATGTTGTATTACCATGTAGCTACATGACATGGCATGTTGGTATCTACTTCGGCCTTCAAGCTACTCCGTACGAGCCCCTTCAAGGTGTAGACATGCTTACAGAGCCCCTAGCCGCCATAGCCCTCAGAGCCGCCAACCCTAAGCCCTAACTCAAAAACCCTTAGGGGGTTGTCCCTCAGCCCATTCCGCAGGATGCCGGTGATGGATCCGCCAAAAGCCGGAACCCCGGAGATCCAAAAAGCTTGGTGATAACTTCCCTCTACTTTACAGAATGCGAATACAGTGATCACAGTAACAGGCTCTTAAAGAGCTGACAAAACTGGATGACAATATAGATCCCAGAACAAGGCACTTAAAGCAAGTCATTCGGGAGTCTTTGTCGTAGGGGATGTATAAGGGCTGTAAATACGGTACGGGGCTTTCATAGGGGCTGTATCAGGCTTTAAGTGGTCAGTAGTCCGCTGTACTATGTTCTAGGTTTCTTGCGAAGATTGCGGTTCTTGCTTTGGTATGCCAGGAGGCAGGAGTTCAGGATCTTCGTCGTACGAGTCGGTTGATGTGTAGATGCATTCGTGTTTTTGTTAATGCCCTGCCCTGCACCCACTACCCCAAAGCCGAATCCACCAGCCCAGAACAGCGGTCGAGGTGTTGCACAGCTTGAGCTGGAAGCGACACTGGCCGAGGAATGTCCAGAGGGAACCGAACGGAAGTAACATTCGCGGTATTCGGATCCTAATTCATATCATTCGGATCTCGAGTTTTGGGCCTTGGGAGGCCAAGCGTGCGGCATAGACGAAGTCAAAAAAAGATGTTACGATGGGTTGTCNGGTTTTTGTGTGTCTAACGCGAAGACGTTTCCTGCAATAGCAGGTCTGTGATGCCCTGACGTCCTGGACTGCACACGCAGGGTTTTTGTGTGTCTAACGCGAAGACGTTTCTTGCAATAAAGTAACATTCGCGGTGTTCGGATCCTAATTCATATCATTCGGATCTCGAGTTTTGGGCCTTGGGAGGCCAAGCGTGTGGCATAGACGAAGTCAAAAAAGGATGTTACGATGGGTTGTCGGCTCAAGTTGCATTGACAACTGTTGGCTTGAAATCAACAAAATATAATTCGTCGAGGAGGGGGCCGGGGGGAAAATTACCTTTCAGTTTGTATTTTTTG
>BGNK01001005.1:509-25899 GCA_003297005.1 Symbiodinium sp. clade A Y106
CCCCCCCGCAGCAAAAAAAACGTGCAACCCCGCTCCCGAACCCGAACCCCAACCCCCTCGTCGGTAGTGGTTCGGGTTCGGGACCAGGCGGGGCACTTACTGTTTCTGGAAGGAAGTCCGCGAATAATCAACCTTCATAAAGATTCTATAAAAGCCCTCGGAGACCCTTCTAAGCCTTATAACCTCATACCATCCTAAGCCCTGAACCCCTACACCTTGCACCGTATGCCTCTAAAAAATCATGAGCGCCCAGTGACCTCCTACATTGCGAGCCTTCCTTTCAGGGTTCCATTTAGGGTTTGGGGTCCAGGAGTTTAGGGTTTAGGGGCTTAGGGTTTAGAGTTTATGGTTTCGCTAGATTGATTAAGGGTTCCTTCAAAGGGTACTATGAGTCAAGTGCTATAAAAGGGTCCCCTTAAAGGGTTCCTGTAAGGGTACTTTGAAAGGGTTCCTTTAAGGGCTCAACAGGACTCCACGGTCCCTTAGTTGAGGATACAGGTTTAGGGCTTTACAGATAATTTTAGGGTTAAAGGTTTAGAATCCCTTCATTTCGTTTCCCTCCGTGTGAAAATCAGTGTTTACTGCATGGAAATACTCGCAATAAAGGCCCTGCATCATGTCCCACATAAAGTTTACATTACGAGTTCTAGAGCCCCGCGTTTATTGTGGGTCATTGGGTGATCACACAAATCCAATCCCGAAGTTTAACGGGAGTTTCAGACAGTAACTCCAAGGGTCCAAGCACCTAATAATCATATACTCTCCAAAATCCTAATCTACATAATTACTATCCTAAAACCGAGTACCGAATTATTGGGTCCTGTGGACCCTTGGGGCAAGGAACCCCTTACACACGCCAAGAAGTAGTATCGTGTGTGTATACGACCGCAGGCCTGCTGCAGAGGTGATTCGCTTCATAACCCTGCAACATGGGAGTTTCCGAAAATGAGGGGTACCTTATTTTGGGGTCCTTGTAATAAGGATCCTACTATTTAGGGTACTATATCAGGGTCCCCGATTTTTGGAAACTCCCATATAGTATACCCACAAACCCGGATGTTCCTTGTTACGAGCTCTAAAACCAACCCCACCCTACACCCTCAACCCTAAACCCCTAAACCCTTTTGGAAGCCCCACAACATCTTCAGGTCCTCCTCCGCATCCTCCTGGTTCTCACTTCGAAGTACGCATTCCTCTTAGGCCACGGCCCTTGGTGTTGGTTTCGGGTCTAAGTTTATATGCTGTATATGAATCTAGGATTTAGGGTTGCATCGGATTCTAGGTGATTTGTAGAGTTTTATAGGAGTTTGGGGTGCAGGGTTCGGGGTTTGGGCGTCTGAGGATTTGTAGGGGTTCTATGTTTATGCCTAGGGATGTGACCTTTTCCGACAAGCTGGTAAGAATCTCCGAGTATTACCACTTGTAGTTCCTTATATATCCGCAGCATGGTACTATGAACCGCAGAACCCTCTTGTAGCTGCTAGGCTTCCGGTTCGTGGACTGGAGCTGGCAGCACAAAGCTCCGACCAGTCTGTCATAGTCTGTCCCTGCAATGTCAACCCTAAAACCCTAAGTCCCTGATCACTAAACTCCCTAAACCCTAAACCCTAAATCCTAAAACCCTAAGTCCCCCCAAAAAAAAACTGTAATCCCTAAACCCTAAACCCCTCATCCCCCGACTCTCATCCCTACACCCCCAAACCCTCATCCCTAAACGCTGTCTAGACCCAAAAAAACCCTCGACCAAACGTCCGGCACTCCGGCAAACGCCGAGCTACCCCTTGGCACTAAACCCGAAGATCCCAACCCCAGAAATGATCAAGGCCTCTAGAGCCGCTCTAAGTCCCGTCACACCCGAAAATCCCTGAAGCCTAAACCCTAAACCCAAATGGCTACGGATCAAGAACACGGATCAAGAAACTTCAGGCAACCAGCTAGAGCTATGGGCAACAACATGTCCTTGCCAGAGGCGGAGGAAGGGAATGATGCCGGTTCAGACCTCATGGCAGCTGACGGCCATATCACGGCGGCACAGGCGCTCGAAGAGTATCCAGCATTGTCTCAGCCTGCAACAACCAAAAGTTTCGCATTGACCCCTAAACCCTAAACCGTGGAATTGGTTGAGTCCCGCGAACAGGGCACGCCGCATGTGATCGACGACAAGATGGTCAACGAGTTTATATGAAAGAACCCTATCTGGAGCTGCCTTCAGCCACAACCTCGCAAAGGTCCGGCAGCACGGTAGATCCACTATAAACTATAGAAGTATGCCGTTACATGACCCTTCCAGCCCTTGAAAACACTCTTATACCGAGACCCTAAACCCCAAACCTTTTATCCTGAACCCTATTTACCCTAACTCCTCCACCCTAAGCCTTAAAGTTAGGGAAACCCTAGACCTTAAGCAAACCCTAAACCCTAAACCCTAACCGTCCAGGCGTGTTGACGAATTCGGTGTACATCGCAGCCTTTGGCCTCCAGTTCAAAGCGGGGCTCTCAGCCACGGAAGTCCTAAGTTCCTTTTGTATGAAGGTGATATAGGGGTTCCTTTAAGGGTCCCTTTAGGGGATCCTTTTTAAGGGTTCTATAAGGGCACCATAAGCTTAGTGGCTTAGGGTTTAAGGGTCCATGTGCTCATACTCGGCCTGAAGTACCCACGTAGGGGAATATTGTAAAGCCCAAATCAATACCCTAAACCCTAAATAAAGACCCTAAACCCTAACCCTAAACCCTAAACCCTAACCCTAAACCTTAAACCCTAAACCACCATTAGTATAGGAGGTAGGAGTCCCTCAAGAGTTATGTTTCATGTTGTCAGGGTTGTGTCAGGTGTTGCTAAGGGTTTCATAGCGTCCATGTACCCTTCTATTCTCTCACAGCGTCTCCTATGTCATTACTTTCGGGCCGAAGCATATGCTATACAGGTAGATGGACCGTTAGGGATAGCTAGACAGTGGAAGGGTTTTACATGGGTTCTAAAAGGTTTGTTCTTCAATACAAGTTCTGCAAGGGAAACCCTAGATGCCCAGTTGCTAAACGAGCAGAAGTATGAGTTCTGGGTAGATGAGCATTGGGCCGAAGTGTTTCGTATAGGGTTCCAACTGGGTTTAGTGAAGCTTAGTGCTGAGGCCTAGGTTTGGTTCAAACACTGGCTCTGCCCGAATGTTTAGGCTTTCAGGGCTTAGGCTTCGGCAGGGTTAGGTTTCTTCTGGGTCGAAGCGTAAAAACTTGAGATACTTTGGACTACCTCTACTCCCCTAACCCACAGCTCTTGATTGAATCTATACAGGCCATAAAGGAAACCCTTAAAGCCGCAGCGTCCGGTCTTTTACCTTGGAAAGCCAAGCCGAAACTCTGATGTGTAAGCCCTGCAGCCACTTGTGCGCGCACCCCTTTTTCAGGTGAATGGGTCGTCTGCTGACGAAGGCAGGTTCAGGATTTGGGTTTCCGGGTGAGGGTGAGGGAGAGTCGCTGAATGTTCGGCGGTTGATGCTGCGACGGTTTAGGCTATGACAAGATAGGGCTTAGGCAGAGGTTCATGGTGCACGGTAGGGTGTAGTAGGGTTTTGTGTTCAGGAGTTCTGCTCGGAAGGAGGCGAGACGTAGTGCACGTACAGCACACAGCACTAAACTTCACTAAACGATCGTGACCACAGTTTAGAGCTACTGCGGCCACATCGTTATCTTCATCCTCAAGACCATCCAAGCACCCAGGCAGAAGGGTTTCAAGTCAGGTGCGAAAACCCATTTAGCGTAAAACTGATGTCGTTTTCAGCATCTATAGAAATATGGGAGGGCAAAGAGGACGTTGGCACCGGCCTCCGCAGCAGATTTCTCGACTGCTTTCGAAGCGACAGCAGCCGGAATAGCAGCAGACACAAACGCACAAACACAACTGACCACTGCAGGCGAGAACAGCAGTGCTAGCTGGTGTCAGAGTACAGTACAAGCACGACTGCCAGTGCCGTCAGCAGAGTAGTAGCAGTACTGGTTCTGCTGGGGTGTTTGTTCCGAGGCTATTATGGCTCTAAGGGAGTCACGGGATGTATGATGTGGTTAGTATATTGCACCTACCTAGAAGTTCGTTTGCTGGCTTATTTCTGCTCGTTTGTGTTTGTAGTACTTTTCCCTGTTGTTTCGATGTTTCTTGTGCGTTTCCCCAGGAAGTGGTTCGAACCGGAAAGGAACTAGTACGAACTTGGGAAAAGTGCTTCGTAGGTTGGCAAGATGATATATCCCCCAATGCTCTATTGATGATGTGATACTGATGTCCCTTCGACATCCAGCCGAGCAGGCCGCGACCTGAGCTTTTTTTCGCGCTTGGGGGCTCTAGCTGGACTCCAACTGCCTCTTATACATTCCCAACATCTTCTCCATGCACCGGGTTGTCAACTTCTGAGGGCCACAGGTTCTGGCAAGTCTGCTGCACTTGCCAATAAAGTCCTCATCCTGCCAGCATGCGAAGCCTCGGGAGGTACAATCATACACAAGCTGACCATTCATGCTAGTCATAGCTCGTGTATTGCATCCGAAAGGCATAGCTGGTTTATTGCCAGGGAATCACCAAGTAGGTTGTTCAAGCTCTGGTGCTGGGACATATGGATTTTAGGCCGCAGGCGGAATAACTTCCATTCACGGGTCTTCGCTGAAGCAGCTAGCCGACCGAAACCTTCCTGAGCCAGGGCTTGTGGTTGCCCACGGCTACAAGCCTGATTTACCCTATTAGAATTACACGTAAGGGTTTCTTCTGGGCAAGGAACTTCCATATCTTGACCAGCAGCTGCTACCAGCAGTCTGGTTTCGTGGGGTAGGAACACACCATGTTCTCGCTGAGTCCGGAAGTAGAAGTTCGCACAGGCCACTGTGTATTGCAGGGTTTGCACATCAGGATCCTGGTTTGCCTTAGGATACTCGATCGGTTTGGAGGAGTTGGGGAGCTTGGCTTTTAACTAGTTATATAGACTTCTAGTGCTAGCTATTTGTACATATAGGGTTTAATAAAAGCGGTTCCAAGATCATGCTTAAGCTTTTGCAAAAGGAAACCGAGTTCGCGAGGTGGTCCTCGATCCAGGCCAAAACCAAGAAGGTATCATAAGCTTTGCCACCAAGCGATGTCGGCCAGTCGTTGTTGCTCCTTATATAGATGGCGGTTTCGCATATGTAAGATTTGGATTGACCTATGTTAGCGGCTACTGTGGTCGACTTAATAAATCGAAATACCAATTAAGGTTATAGCTTCCCCATATCGAAAGCTATTCTCGTGAACTTGTCACAGCCTGTGGTTCGCCCAGTCCTAGCACAGTAGGCCACGAACTTTGTGTATGCTCGATGCAATCGGCTATCCAGTGCACGGTCATTCCCGAACTCGCCCAAACGGCATAAAAGGATAAGTCCACTAGCTGCCAGATCCTGGCCCCAGCCAAGATGAAACGTGTGCATAGGATCTGTCATGATTGCATTTGTCTGCAAGCCCGGAATTCTCAACAGAGGGACATCGTCAGTCTTGTGAGGGCTTGTTGCTCGGCAGCCGATGGTTTCCCGCCAGCATGCATCTTTCGAGAGAACATGCCAATCCTCAATTGCACGTACTAGGAAACCTAAAACTAATATATATTTTAAGATCTAGATTGAAGCCAACAGCCACGAAACCTCTGCATCACAAAGGTGGCACTTCTCGATGCAGTTGTACCCGGTGGACAGCTCGTAAGCCTGGCCAGCTTGGGAGGAAATATGGTGTTCAGAGCTAGCTGTAGGGTAATTTGGGCTGCACATTGTATTTCACTTAGTTAAGCTAGGCTAGTATAGGTTGCAGCCAGATATGTATGACAACAAACGGGTGGTTTTGTAGTGTCTACTGTAGGCCGGTGTACTATATGTGTTAACCTTTAGGGTTTAGGGATTTAGGGGTTTAGGGTTTAGGGTGAACCGTTCCTGGCGGAGATATTTCCAATCTCCTTTGCCGGCAATGCAGGCCATATGCAGACGGATGCCCGAGACCTCAGATAGCCCCTGATATATGAGTTTCTTAAATGCAGGGTTTTAACTTTAAGATATACATGAGCTGTAACTCGTAGAACCACATCTTCCAACCAAATCAGCCGTAGCAGCCTCAACCCCATTCCAGAAAATGTCTTCAGCATTGTCCGCTGTTGCTGAATGTAGATCGTACAGGGTCTTGTTGTCGGCAAACAAGTGGGAGGAGATGCAAACTGTCAAAAATCTTGTGGTCAATGAATGCCTCAGCTGGGCTTGGGGGTTTCGGGGCTAGGGCTTGCATTTGTGGGCTTTAAGGTTGGTGCGTGCCAAGAACAACAGTTGCAAGTACAACTAGGTACACTGCCAAGTCATGGGTTCAGGTTGCTACATCGATTTGGAGTGGGTCGACAGGCAACATACTTAAAGTGTAGACAGGGCGATAGGTTCAAATTACACAGGAACAAGTTGTTGGGGAGGTAGAACTATGGGCCGATGAAGCTAGGTCTCTAGATATCTTTCACATTGCTCTAACCTATGTATTGTACTACCCACCTTACTACAGCGCTTATATGCACCTAAAATAACATGAACAGGTGCTCTCATTCCATCAGTGCAAGCTGGCTGCCCTGACTCATTCGTAACAAAAGGCCCATGTTTCGAGATGATTGGTTGGAATGATTCCACTAAAAATGGCTTGCCTCGGAGTCCCCGGCCTTCATCACCATGAATTGCATAAGGTATCAGCCTCGACAATTCAAGGCCTGAAGTGTAAGCTACATGGCTGGGGTTTATGGAACGATACTTCTCCCAAAAGCTCGACAAGATCATTGACCACCCAAGCTCATCCTCTAGCTTGCAGCCGCCCAGTAGGTAGGCCGGGTTCTTTTCCAGAAGCACACGGGCCCAATCAGAGATCCGAATGACAGGCCACTGCAGAACTTCATCGTGTGGCCGAGGTTTGCGAAGTCTGATTGTCGTTGGCACAGTTGTCAGGGGAACTGGATATTGAGCCCCACTTTTCTCAAGCAGGTTATGCAGGTTTCGGCAAACATTCGTACGACTTGTGCCAGCTTTGGCGAGCTTGTGTAGCAAGTCTGGCTTGCCACCTTAGATCATGCATGTATACATGGGCAGCCCGACCCCAATCATGCCACCACACACAGTACGAAGCATGTATATAGTGCTGACGACACACACACAAGCCACACAACAGACACACTACAGTCCACACTCCACATTCCACACCCCACACCTCACACCTCACCAAGCCACTCCATCCCCACCACACTAAACAACAGCACAACACACTGTACCACACCATCCATACATATAACCTTAATTCGAATCACAATCACATACGTGCTAGATCTTGGAACTTGCAAGGAACAGCTACATGCAAACCAGGGGTCGCTTCTGTCGAACACGACAAATCATCTTGGCAATCTTGTTCGTTCGACGAGCAGACTCGGCCTTCGCAGCACACAGTTGCCTGTGACAGATGCAACATGAAAAAAATAGTTAAGCCCAGGGGCCCCGGAAAGGTAGTCATGCATCAGTTCTTGCGCCAGCTCTGCATCCTCGTCGTCATCATCCTCTTGGCCTTAATGGCAGGTACTATATATTTATATTTATGATCGTGTGTAGTCAGACCGTGCCTGCACCCGGCCCCAAAAGCCGCCTCAGCGTGCGTGAACCTGGCACATGTACACAGGCAGTGGACATCAGGGAGCACCAGAACATCTCAGGAGAAGCGAGGGCAGAGCAAGCAACACTTTTTGAACCCAAGATGCAGGAGTGTCGCACCCTAATTGAAAGCAGTCAGCAAGTGCCTAGAAGCACAGTTGCTGTTGTTGCCCCAGTCAGCAGGAGCTCTGCATGAGAAGTGCACAGCTATGCCACTCTGTATGCATGCATGCTTCATATGTATGTGCACATGCCTTCACAGATAGCTGGACTCAAGCAGGCCCTGAACCCAGATCAAGCAAAAAACTTAGCACGTCTTTCGGCGCTTGCTCGAGGGTGCACCCTCTGACTTGGCTGGCTTTTTCGTCTTCTTCTCCCGCTTGTCCTTGCCCTTCTTCTTACCCTTCTTCTCTGGGGTGTCCTTCTCCTTCTTGGAAGTCGGCGCTTTCACAATCCTGGCACGTGCGATCTCATATGTAGCTACAATCAAGGGTGTAAGCCGAAGCCCCGATCAACAAAAGCATGTCAGCTACACCGTGCACGAGACAGCAAGTTGTTCAGGGTAACATCTGCTTTGGTGCAATCCACAAACTGCTTCACAAGTGCCTCCTTCCAGGACCTTGGGGGCACGGCTTCGCTGGAGGCAAGGGCACTGCCGTACACATTGGGTTCATTCTAGAATATGACTTAAGCATAGGGGCTTGGAAGGGTTGTCCATGATGTTACCTTGGACCTCGATCAGCTTGTCATAGATCTCTTGGTACTTTGCCAGATGCGTAGCCATTTCATCAGCCAGCCTGACAGTTTAATAATATATGTAATATTATTCCTAATCGACACTCTCCCCCTAAACCCAAGTGCTACATAGAAGATCAAAGGATATTCGGTATACATTTAATTTTAAGGAACATGCATTAAATTAATTAAAACAATTTAGTAAAACTTAGTATTTACAACATATATTGCTATTACTTTATCGAATCTACCGGCTATAAACATGCTATATAAACACGGGCGTGCTATGAGTATATTTATGCATGCACGAATGAAGCCCCAGAACCCCAAGCCCTACCTAGGCTAATTAGTACCTATAGATTCTAGGTACATGACGCTACAAGCTCTCATGCCCCGCGCTTCTGGGCACGTGCCAGATTCATGGACTCGAGCTTGTCCTTGCACATGTACCGTACAGTACCTAGAGTCTAAATACAGTCCGCAACAGCTACTTCAGTCCTTCGCTTCCATAGCCTTGTCGAGCTTCTTGCCGATGACATCGATGTAGACAGGCAAATGGCCTCAGACTTGTACTAGGGCTTGAAGGGGTTGGGGGCTGCATGTTGTAGGTTCTACTACTTATAATTATGGGCGAGCAAGGTGCTCAGGGGGTCCGAGTTCTCTTGCAAGACGGGCAGTTGCAGCTGGTTTTTCCCGGAACTGCTCGAGGGGGCTTGCTGCAGGGCACGAACGTTCGTCACAGAGCCTCTCCTTAGATGACCATTGACATGCAACTGTCATTGGTAACTAGTAGAGTGTACAAGCTGAGCCACAGCATGAGTGCATCAGCGTCTGCATTGTTATTCAGCAGCTCCCCATCTGGGTCCTCCCAACATAATCGAAACTTGCAACCGAAGCGATACATCATGTACAGCAGTGTCATGTGTGCACTAAGTCATAGTACATGCATGTAGTCCTCCAGCTCCACGGTGCCCTTCATCTCAGAGCTGTTGCCCTTCACAGAACGATGGCGGTAAACCTCCTTCACCGGGATCCTCCACTCTTCTGCACCGTGCACTTCATTTCGCCGCAGAAGATTTCGAGCCAGTGCCCACTGCCGGCTGTGGGATATCATAGACCTAGACTCAGATTGATTTGTACCTATTGCATCATGTATGATCGTTCTCTACGTAAACACAAGTACATGATGGAGACGAGCATCTCCGTCCAGTTCTCCTTCTCCAAGGAGACTTGAGTATGCCATCCCCCCTCCAGCTCCTCTTCGTCTTCCGTCTTCTGGTAGCGTCTCAGCTCCAGCTCAACTGCTGCAAAGGAACCGTGCTCCAGCAAGAGCTGACGGAGCTTCGTACCTCAGATATATATTCATGATGCATGACAATTACATACAAAACAGCTCGAAGCGGCTGGAAACTGTAATGCAACTCATGAACGATCCTTGGTGTAGAGCTCCTGGGCGGCCTTGCTAGCAGTGATTTGGCCTTTGCTGTTGGGCTGGAAATATCGGCGCATCCTTGGGTGATCCATGTTAGCTTGCACACCCCCCCCCCCACACAAACACACACACACACCTACAAAAAGAAGCTATAGCCGCACAGCAGAGCTACAGTGTAGTGAAGTTAAGACTCTTCCAGTACGAGCCATCCTCGTATTGGCTGCTCGACTTCTTGGGTCCGGTAGGCAGCGTGCTCTCGAAGAGCTTTCGGGCTGTGCGATCACCTGTGCCTTTGCCCTTTGCAGGTCTCTCGACACTCCCTGGGATCTCTCCATTCGAAGGAGGCCTGGACCTCTTGCTGGACTTGGGGCTCTTGTTGGGCTTGGGGCTCTTGTTGGACTTGGGGCTCTTATTGGATTTCGGGCTCTTGTCGGATTCCGGGCTCTTGTCGGGTTTCTCGGACTGGCTCGGGAGCGCTTGGTCACTAGGGTCATTCCGCAAGGCCGGTGCACTTGCGGGTGCCGGGTTCGCCGGCTGGCTACTGGTAATGATTGTTGGTTGTGTCTCCGAAGCATCAGGCTGCCTGTCATGTGGCCAGGCATTTTGTTCTGGAGGGCAACCGGAAGTACCTTAGCTGACGGCTAGTGACCGGGTCTGTGTTGGAACTGCATGCTTAATCAGCCTAGGCACTCAGATCTAAAGCACGGGGATGTATAGGGCTCGCGTCCTTCGAGAGCGGCGACAGAGCCGCCTAGCCACATAAAGCTCGACTCCGACTCCAACATATGGATCAAAGCCTAACATGATCGATGTATACACTATAGGCAAGGCACAGTAGTTGTCAACGAGGCCCCAGTGTCGGAGCGTCTGACAAGACGCTCTTCAACTTGAGCCAGCTTTGCTGGCTGCAAGCCAGGAACGAAATTGCCAGCAGCTTTCGACGTGTGATAGGCAGCACCTGTTGCATTATTAGGTACGACCCAGGATTGTAGCATCTAGCTGCTGCTAGCCAGTACTATATATATATATATATATATATATATATTATATTCAATTATGTATATATATATAAATATATATATATACATATACACTATCAATTGCAATCCCCTATGCATATCAATCTATATCGCTGCAAACAAGCAACCTGGCAAACTGGCAGGACTCAGCGACGATGGCGAGGGCACAACACCGTTCTCAGCACCAATCTCAGCTTGAAGATCTTGGATGCGTGCCATCATGGCCTGGGATGGGAATACTCTCTAGGGTTACATTTATGTTGTTGGTGGCACTAGGCTAGTACTTTGAGTTCCCGGGTTCTGCTACGACACACACACACATGACCCTTAAGAAGGCTACTACTCCTTACTGCACTCGATCAGCCTAGTAGCTGTAATCTGGGCTTGAAGGACATTGGGATCCAAGGCCATGGCTGTAGACACTTGTTGGTCAGCAACTACTTTAAGGCCTTCAACGAAAGTGGGACAGCCTCGCAGGGTGTCCTGATCAGGCTGCATGACTGATCCTCAAAATGTGCTTTATGCAGGCAGCCACACATGGACTCATGCAGCAGTAAACTCACATAATGCTAGTGTCCCAGCAACTCAGCTCGAGTTCCCATGCAATGCTTTTGCTGCAGTCTCACAGCCACAGCTCTGTAGATACTAAGTTAAATTATAGTTGAATTATGCAGCCGAGACGAGCCATCCAAAGATACATCATCTGATCCCACTTGTTCCTGGGCTGTGCGGAGAGATTTGTGTAGTTTGTGAAAATACAAATAGTCACTAATCAGGCTTTGCGGCGGTTTGCGTCAGTTTGCGGCGGTTTTGCGTGCAATTTGCGGCGGATTTGCGGGCAAAAGTGGACGCGGTTTTTTGGGTTTTTAGTATGCATTCAGACTAGGCCAGCAATTTGCGGATCGAAATGTTGGATACTGTTGGGGTTCTGGGGTCGTACTGTTCACTATCGGCCTCCCGGTTGCATACTGAACAGTCTGGGGCTTATATAGTACATTACTGCTCCATATGCAGCCCAGTTTCAGCTTGGTCCCACAGAGCCCACCTGAGCTTTCATTCCGAGCCACATAGGAACCCCACCCCACCAAATCCCTAGCCGAAGGGTGGACATTTGCGCATAATTGGTCCCGAGTCACACTAGTAGCTCGAAGCTGTGCTTTGAAATCCATCATCGTGTCGAGCCATGTATCCGGAATATTCAGGGAATGCGATTGCAGCAAATACATGAACACATCCGCTAGCCCTGCTTCGGACCACACATCCCCCATCGGTAGCCTCTGGAAAAGCTCCCTGTCACTGAATCGAGTGTCTATGGGCACCTTTTGTCGCAAAGTTGTCCCAGGCTCCAGAGCGATGCGCTGGTGCAGCTGGAAGATGCGCTGGGCGAATCCCTCGGGGTATGCCCTGGGCAAAGGCCAAGTTGGATCTATCAACTAGCTTGTGTAGCTAATTGGCAGCTAAGCTTCGAAGTTGATTTCAATGCGGGGGTCCCACGGAACTTGTCTTGGCCGTCCCTGGTTCTTTTGCGGCCTTGTAGGATCCATCTAGCTGTACACACCACATATGACTTCAGCAGCACACTGTTTCTGCGAAGGCACTCGTAGTCTGGACTCGTGTACGAGCAAGTCGGTCCTCTTTGGTTAGCACTGGGGTGGCCTTGGTTGTTGTACGTAGTAATTAATATAATATGTATACATCTATCCAAACAAGAAGTAGCCTTCCCTGGTGCAGATTAGTCACCAAACCAGCAGCAAAACAATAATCATTGCAC
Organism: Symbiodinium sp. clade A Y106; assembly: GCA_003297005.1. Lineage (NCBI taxonomy): Eukaryota > Dinophyceae > Suessiales > Symbiodiniaceae > Symbiodinium > Symbiodinium sp. clade A. The sequence continues at coordinate 13,126 of BGNK01001005.1, forward strand.
CAAACAATCGACGGCTTCGGGCACTCAGCTCCGTAATGCATCATCCAGAACCTTTGTTTCCAAACCTGAGTCGAGTTCAATAGCATGCAGAACCCCCAGCCATGTACCAACAACTGCTGCAGATAACCCCAGCTAGAGACTTAGATCACACTTCTTGCAGGAAGAAGCGCCCAACAGGTATGATTGCAGAACTTTTCGAATCGCCAATGGCGAGCCAATATATGCTCTGACGATGATGGTTGCTCCATCAAGAACAGCCCATGTAGTGCTGTGCATAGCATCAGAAGAAGTGTCAACCTCGGCTGTCCAAGCTCTCAATTGCTAGGTATACATCTCAAAGCAGAATAGTAGTGCAGGTGAAGCACCGGCTCACAGCAATGTTATTGTCCTGAACCCACTGAAGACCTTGATTGCCTGACGGGTTTACAACTGTTCTCCAGGAGGTCCCTCTGCTCATTATCGTCCACGACGAGCAGTCTGGCGCCAGAACAAGGAGTCCACCAGGGACTAGACATAGGAGGACTTGCGTAGCCAGCCTAGGTGTTGCTGCGACACACGTACTATATCACAGTAGGGGTGGGATAGGGTCGACCCATACTATATAGTATATATATATATACATAGCCATCGCAGACTATCCCCGAAACTAAAGTACGTTCCGTATGTTTACCGTTCTCAATACGAGACCCAATATCCTACCTATACCCGGGAAACCCGAAGCCCTGGAGCAAAACCTTACATAAGCACCTTATAGTACGTACTGTATGTATAAGTCCTCAACCTCATAGGTATACCCTTGAAACTTGAAACCCTAAGCTGACCTGAAACCCTAAACCTTATTAATTGGGCCCAAGTGATACCGAGCTGGGTGTCGAGCTAGCAGTACAGTATTATCAGCTGCAAACCAAGCAGCAGGAACCCAGCTGAAGAACGGAAATCCATCGATGAACCATGGATGAAATCATATTCTACAGCCTTGTAGCCAGCACTACGAAAGCATTTCGCAATCTGTCCCACTCCAGAGAACAGCTCGACAACATGGTATTGTGAGCTCACATCAGTGGACCAAAGCAGCAAGAGTACCTTAATCAAGTAGGTAGGAGACACAGCAGTCTTCGTAGGGTAGACCGATTGTCACAGGCTCTCACATCAGCCAAGTTGAGTCAAGCCACACAGGCGATGAATACCTAGGGCACGGCCCGGCTTCGAGGTTGCTCGGTTTACAGGACCCGGATTTACGGGAAGGCGCCCTGAATCCCAACACTCATCACACAACCGATGTGGCTCAAAGAACATAACTATTTCTGGAGAAGACTTAGCTTGCAAACCATACCACTCCGGATCCCTAGATTCCAGGACCTCTCGATTGTACTGCCTAGGCGCTTTGGGAGCTTGCACTTGAATCAGTGCCACGATGATATTCTCCGGAACCATATGGGTAACAGAGGTCTGTGGTCAGCAATACGACTTCAAAACTCAAACCCGGGAACCCAAACCACACCCTCAATTAGGGACTATAGGGTATAGGGGCTGTAGGGTTACAATATCATATACATATAACACCTTCATATAGTCACTGCTAGTACATATATATAGTAAGATATTCTGTATATGAAGTTTACATATGAACTAAAGACATTTAGCTCTGAGCCCCAGTGTTGCTTGAGCAGGGTTGGTGCACATCTTTGCTAGGATGCGATACACTATGCCAACTACGGCCATGGTTGCACAGAGTGAAGGAGGACAGACTGCTTTCGCCACATGATGCTGCACATGAGTAACATGCCGGTCGCACATCCGGACTCGATTCTAGCAGCAGCTTGTCCAAGAACTTGTTGACCTGCGACAGCATGCGTGTTATAGGGCAGCACATATATTACACAGAGAGATATACCATGCACACTCGAAGCACATGCAGTTTTGGTCTTGCTTTGCACAGTCATCGGCATTGGTCCCCACCGACTTCTAGCCATCACATGTCTCCTGTGGTATGCGCTTGTCGCACATCATGTCCGAACTCCGTACTATGAGATAGTCCCTGCAAGCTAGGTTGCAAGGTTGGAACGATATTTCCCGCATGGTCGGGGCAAACAATGCCAGGAGAATCGACCTGCTTAGGCCTAGTGAGCTTAAGGCCCTACTTTGAAATGCTTTAAAAGTACAGTCTTTTAAGCTATAAGTCCTAAGGCCCTAAACTGTAATCGATCATATAATATGTTAACTCCCGACAAAGTAAAAACCCAACCATAATGGATCAGCCATTCCGGCTGCATCCGACGGGCCCCTTGAGCAAACCCATGGCGAGCATTCAGTCCGTTGCGGCATAAGCCTCGGAGCAGGGGTCACATCTTAAGGGAGTTGGTGATCTTTGGAGTACCATGCATGCATGCTGTGTGGTGTACATATATGCTTAAGCCAAGCAGCTGCACGTGCGAGAGCCTTCCCCTCAACCTCAGTCTTTCCTTCAGCAACAGCCTGCTTGAGTGCCCTGTGGTAGGCACACGACTTGCGGCTCATGCGTGCTTTGTACTCGGCTTCCAAAGTGCATGGTGCTCGGTAAGATGGGTCCCGGGACTTAGAAGCTTTTGCTCCGGCTTTCGCTTTCGCTTTCGCTTTGGTCAATGTCTTCTTCACTGGCTTGGCTTTCGGGCGGGGGTCTTCGGCTGCATCTGGGCAGACGGCAGCAACAGACTTCTTGGATTTGCCACCACTCTTGGCAGCCGATGGGCTGGAAGGTCCGGCTGCATATCGACCAGCCTTCTTCAAGATTGCACTCTTGGGGGCCTTCTTGGTAGGCTTCTTCGAAGATACACTGGGGGCGGATTCAGCGGCATCGGAAGCAGGCTCCCTGGCGGACTTCCGGGAACGCTTGCGGGCGGGATCGGCGGATGCATCTGCGCCAGCTGGCCGCTTGGCCGTGGCGTTGGACTTTCTCTTGCCTTTGCCCTTGCAAGGCTTCCTGCCCCTGCGCTTGGCAGGAACCTGATCCTCAGCGGACAAGAACTCAACGAACCCAGGCTTCCATGCTGCCGGCCGCCCAAACCTTTTCGCAACCTCATCCTCGGCAACAAACTTGAAGCCGGGGCTGTCAGGGGCCTCGGCCGGCTCGGCCCTTTCGGCAGCATCACCGATGGGAGCTTGCTCTTCACCTTCATCAGCGCTCGTTCCCGGAATGGACAACGACACTGAGGCAACCTCTGCCTGCTCACCCAGTGGGGCGTCCTCCTCATCACTTGTATCCTCTTCACACTCCATGGAATAGTTTTCCGTTGCACGCTCATCCTCCGAGCCATCGAACTCGGCCAAAGCCTTTGCAATTTCCTCATCACTGCCAAACACTCTTGGCACAGCAGTCATGCTGCGCACCGGTGTTGGGATCGGAGGCTGCATGGTCGGCTCCTCCAGCTCCGGGGCCTTGCCTGCATCCTGACCTTTCGCACACTTTGCTGCATGCTCAGCCTCATCCGGTGCCTTGCCCTCATCCCGATCTCTTGCACACTTTGCTGCCCGCTTCTCATCCATGTTTGTCTTAAACAGGCGCTTCATTGCCAGTGCATGACTCACCGGCTTTGCAGCTGTCACTGCGGGCACTATTGCTTCTGGTGTCACCTGCTGCTCTGCTGGGGTTGCAAGTGTCGGCTCTGCCGTTGGAGTTGGCTCCGGCATTGGAGTTGGCTCTGGCATTGGAGCTGGCTCTGGCATTGGGTCTGGCTCTGGCATTGGAGCTGCCACCACTGGCCGGGGGAATGGCTCACAGATTCTGTCGGCTGTGGTCACATGCACTGAAAACCTGTTGGTGGCTTTACGAAGTCTGGGTGGCGCAGTTTCCGCCTGCTCTGGGCTGTTGTCGGGAGGGGCACATGTGGCCGATTGCTCGCAGACTCCTGTAGCTGCCGGCACAGCCTCATGGGTACATGCATATACATATATGCACACGTATACATGTGTACACATGCATGCACGTGCGTGCCCACACATTTAAGCTATATTCACAGCCGTGCTGCCGAAGGAAATGAAGCCTCCATGGCGTCGAGATCCATGGGGAGGGTGTCGACATTGTCCAGGCCTCCAGTGGCAGTGGGGATTAATTAGGGGTGGTTGGGATTCGGGTTGCAATACGTACACGATATTGAGTTGAGTTACATCCAGAAAGAACAGGCGGAGCGCAAGAGCTTTGAGCTGCTTGAAGTTCCTTGAGCTGCTTCTTCAACTGGAGTAGCTCTGTCAACTTCTGCAACTGATCGAGGAGCTGTTTCTGTTGAGCAACCTGGCTTCTCATTATATGTGCTAGCTCTCGAAACACAACTCGGATCTCGCAATAAGAAGCCTAGCTACCGGGTCCTGCTGCACCGTCTTATTGGGAGTCACCACCTTCGGATTGCTACCTGCAACACAATATGCCATGGATCAAATGTATATACGTAACTGTGCTAGCTGGTCTTTGACTACATGCATGATGAATCGGCTATGCTGGCCTGCGGGAGAAACCACCACGCTGACAGGGCTCATCTCGTAAGTGGGGCTTGACTCGACAGCAGGGCTTGGCTCCACTGCAGGGCTCATCTTAGGGCTTGTATCGACAGCAGCACCGGTCTCCACAGCAGGGCTCATCTTAGGGCTTGTATCGATAGCAGCACTGGTCTCCACAGCAGGGCTCATCCTAGGGCTTGTCTTGACAGCAGCACCGGTCTCCACAGCAGGGCTCATCTTAGGGCTTGTATCGACAGCGACACTGGTCTCCACAGCAGGGCTTGTCTCGACAGCAACACTCGTCTCCACAGCAGCCCCTGTAGGGACCACCAAAGCAGGAGCTCTGCTCGAACTCTCCTGAATCAAATCAAAATCTGAATCCCTTTGCAAGCCGATCTAAACAGCGGAAAGCTGAAAGTCCTCTGCAGGTGCAGAAACTTCGCGATCACGAAGGTCCGGAAGTGGCAGGGTACCTTATGTTAAGTAGTGGGCTGGGATATCTAAAGGAGTCTAGGAGTTAATCTGGTCCATCGAATTAGTATATAATTATAAATTAACAATTCACCATAGGCTGGTTTAGCGTGCACTGTACTTATTCAACATGTGGCCATTGGTTTTGGGTTTAGGGTTTAGGGTTTAGGGATTAAACTATTGGCCGGTGCATGTACAGTCGCATACGTAGATTTACAGGTCATACAGCCCAGGCACTAAGAGGTTCCTCTTCATCATCAGTCAAGGCTTCTGACTCTCCAGCTTCCGAACATCCCTCATCCTCTGAACTCGCGCGTGTACTGCTCTCATCACCATCAGCATTGGGGGTGACTGTCAAACCTACACTTTCCATAAGCCTGACAATGGCAGCCTCCCGTGGTGTGTGCCCTCGCCGAACAATCAGATTGAACATTGAGATCATTCGACGGAGGGCCCATCCCTGGGTATACACATGTGCAGCAGGAATCGCCAACTGCATCAAATCGAAAAATGATCTGATATGCAGCATGCACGTCTGCACACTCGGTCGCATCCCCAAGTGTTGCAAAGCAGGCTTGATAACCACTTCGTTCTGCACGATGCTCTCCCTTGTGGTCCCCGTCCCAGTAACTTGAACCTAGGTCAACATGCGAAGAGTTTTTTGTGTTTGGATGGGTACTCGAGTTACGACATGCATGGTAACTTAAGCAGCTAGCAGCTAGCGCTCCCAAGTAACAAGCACCAGCTTCTGAGCTAGGCGTCGAAGCTCCGGAAGGGATTCCCACTCTTCAGCCAATCGAGTCGTCATGGCTAAGCGTATGCAACCAAAGCCCGAAACGGAACAATGCTCAACCCTCGAGCCCAGAAGCCCAGATCGAACAGGAAACACTTCTAGTATGCGAACACAAGCACATGCAATCAATCTCACACATCCATACAGGCATACAGCACGAACCCCTGCACGGGATGGGCGCACCTTCCGGAGGCACAGCTCTTCTCGCCATCGGCGAGATCGGATGATGAATGGCATGGTGGTGATCGCTGATGATCACATATTACTACGGGTACTTTAATGTGTGCACTCATATAATACCCGCCCTACAGCTGTACTCTTAGGGTACCCTGTGGCTCGCTAGTTGTAGGCGGCTTCAAGCAGCATGTAGTGACGGTACCTGGCATCGTATACAATATGTTGAACACAGCAGCCTAGTGATAGTCCGAGATCGCAAGAGCAGCATCAGGACTCAGGGTCATGGGTAGTACCGTACGTAGTCATTATTGTAATCAAGACTTATTGGAAATATGGTCGCAGTAGCTTATCCGGTAGAAGCACGAGGAGGAGGCATCTTTTTACTAGCAGGTATTTTGTATACTGGCTACCATATACCATTTACAGCATATACCCGACTTCTGTTTTCATTCACATATAGCTAGACTGTAGGACTATCATCAGAAATGCTTGTATATCGCGAGGCGAGCAAACACACGGATGATCTTAAATTATATGCTAGCCATCCTCCAGCACCTCATTCGGGCCAGTATATGCAAGCAGCACCTGAAACACCAAGAAAAGATACGAAACCTAGGAAACTAATTTATATTAACGAACCCAGATTAACTTGTCAAATACCCAGAGAACAAGGCAACGACATAAACGACCAAGAATAAATCACCGAAGGAAGTTCCAGGTAGTGTGAGAGTGCCCTTACGCCGGGCTAGCTGTAAAGTAGAATAGTTCTGAGGCCTGAGGATCGATAGGTCAGCTAGTTAGGGCACACCTCAGAGGTCACAGCCTTCCATTGCGCGAGGTTGGGAGCTACATGGAGTACTTGAATATCATAATCCCTGATACCAAGGGTCTCGATTGCTTTCTCTTCTGAGAATCGTTCGTCTGTAGTCTGTAGAGTTGGTCATCGTTGTCCACCACAGTTGCGAACAACGATGCTTGGGAAAGGTTGCAGATTCCACTACGTCTCCAACGGATTTCCACTCGTTTGAGATGCCACCTAAATTGCCGCCCGAAAGAAAAATCGAATGCCCTGCTCACAGTTTTGTGCGGCAAACGCATGCTGAAACCGATTTTCATGATCGCAGCGGCTTCTAAACATAGCACTCGCGTGTTGGCATTCCTAAACCCTAAGTTCGTAAACTCTCCGCCATTTTTTCCAACAAATGTACCCTTTCATGGACATGCAAAAGTCTTCTCGCAAAGCAAGTTGGGCATAACCAGGAACTAAACAGCCAGGTTGTCGGGGTCTGAGATCAACAAAACTGGCTTCCGATTGATCCAAAGTAGGGCTTCGGTCAGCATATTGAAGCTCGACGTGGCTGGTCAGGGAATGTGTTGTTAGATGGTTCACGGCCAGTTGAAAGAAACACTGCAGTGCGCAGTAACACCATAAAGAAAACCAAGCAAGCGGACCCCTGAATTCTTGAGCCTTCACTTGGGTCTATGCCAGTATTATGTGTGTATATACTTATATGTATGCATACATAGTTTGACATTTCAGGGTTTCATATTCAAGTCTTTGAGGTGAAAATCACGCTATATGCTTTAAGTACTCAGGCACTTAACACATAGTGAAAAAGTTGCTTCAGACACCCTTGCATTATGGTTTCAAACATTCAGGCCCCGGTAGGCCACATTAAAATGCCCCAGCCACAAACCTTGCAATTCTCGAGCCTCAAATGCTTCAGCCCACAGCCGGAGAAAGCGGGAAACAGTTATCCGAAAAAGGGAGCCTTCAACCCCCAGCCGCAACCGTACCCCACGCACACACATCGTCCTGTCGACTTATACGTGTCCCATCTCGACCTCACGAAGGATTGCCGTTATTGTCTCCATTGCAGTGTGTTTTTGTTGATTACCGTGCGTTTGTGTACAATGGAAACTATAGGCAGATTCATGATTCGGGTGAAGAGGGTTGCGGCTTCAACCAGAATTTAATATTGTAAAGACCGAACAAAACCTCAACTTTCAAAATCTTGTCCTTTGTGAGGGCTGCCTAAAGTCTCAAATCTTAACAGTGAACCGCTTTGCTCCACCTTAAAACCCCATTTACAAACCCTTATTAACACCCTGAAATCTCTAAGCCTTGTCAAACAACAACTACTACACCCTAAAACCTGTCTTCCTCAAACCTAACTAAGCTAAACCTAAACCCTAGACCCCAGGTATATAGACCTTAAACCAATCCTGAACCCTGAACCTTAACTAAACCCTCAACACTCTTATTTCCACAGGCGGCCGCAAGAACCGGAAAGAGTCCGCACGCTTTGCCCTCCGTGGGCCAGGTCTTCGGCTGCTAGCAGGCTCAGAGACCTCCTAAGTCCGCTAAGGAATCTACAAGGGTACTGTAGGGTTTTTGAATGGGACCTCTTCTAAGGCTACTGTAGAGCTCTATAACAACATAACTAGGGTCCCCCGCAGTGGCCCCTAGTCCTTCCAAATCCTGAAATTAAAAAACCACCTTTAACATTATTTTACTTCGAACATCCCCACCCTACCACTTAGTCTCATGGTAGTCTGTTGGGTTGGGCACTCCAGGTAGTCTCACGGTAGTCTGTGGGGTTGGGCACTCCAGGGAGTCTCACGGTAGTCTGGATTGGGCACTCCAGGGAGTCTCACGGTAGTCTGTGGGGTTGGGCACTCCAGGGAGTTGGGCCCTCCAGGGAGTCTCACGGTAGTTTGTTGGGATTGGGCACTCCAGGGAGTCTCACGGTAGTCTGTTGGGATTGGGCACTCCAGGTAGTCTCACGGTAGTCTGTGGCGGCACCCCAGGGAGTCTCACGGTAGTCTGTGGGGTTGGGCCCTCCAGGGAGTCTCACGGTAGTCTGTTGGGATTGGGCACTCCAGGGAGTCTCACGGTAGTCTATTGGGATTGGGCACTCCAGGGAGTCTCACGGTAGTCTGTGGGGTTGGGCACTCCACGGTAGTCTGTGGGGTTGGGCACTCCAGGAGGTAGTCTCAGCGGGCGAGGAGTAATAGCTGACTTTAAAATCTAACAACCCCACACCAAGGGTGGGGAATAATTCATGTTTTGGATGCTTCTGAGTCGGTACCTTAAATAAGGAACTTATTTATTTTTAACCTAATTCATATCAGGGGCCCCGAACATGATTCAAGGTAGGTTCCTGAAATACGGGAATTTGGAAGGTCTGGGCCGAGCACTAAAGGCTCCATGTCACATAAGAGTGCCTTTCAGGCGTTCCTTTAAAGGGATACGTGTAATTCTATAACGGTACCATAAGGGTGCCTTAAGGGATACCTTTAAAGGATCCCTTTCAGGGTTCTATAGAACGGTGCCAATGAGGTTTAGGGTTTAGGGTTTACGGGTCCATGTGCTCATATAGCATACACTTGGACCTGAGAAGGGGTCATAGATAGGTATTTTGGGGCCTAAGTATATATCACCATGTATACTATGTAGGCACATTGAGAGACCGCGAGTGGTTGCTTCTTCTTTAAGGGTCTAGGGTTAGATTTGACTTAAGGAATAAATGTGTTTAGGTTGTGGGGCTGGGGGTCTAAAGTAGGTTGTACGGCTTAGGCTCTAGGGTAGGGTTCAGGGTTGAAAGTTTAGGCTATGATGGTTGGTTTCATGTTGCTTATGCTTGTGTGTGTGTGTGTGTTTGTGTTTCGTTGTTTGGCTTTGAGATGATGAAAAAAGCCTTTATGAATGATAGCAGCGATAATGTTTTAGCTAGCGGGTGTCAATAATGAGAAGGCGGATGATTTTAAGATCCGGCGAAACTTGATTTATCACTACAAGACCCTGCTAAGACCCCTGTTACAATCTTCTATCCTCATCCCCAAACCAGAAATCCTCGACCCCGAACCCCAGAAAGGCAAATAGCAACCCAGTAGAAACCGCATGAAACCCCTCAACACCCTGTTTAACCCTGAAGACCTTAAACCTGAACCCCCTTACTCATAGAAACCTCATGAACCCCCCTTAAAACCCTGTTAAACCCTGTGCCTGAGACCCTTAACCCCTGAACCCCAAAGAACCTTAGCCCCTTAAACCTTAAACCATAAACCCCAAAGAACCTTGGCCCCTTAAACCCTAAACCATAAACCCCAACGAACCGTAATCCCCTAAATCCTAACCCTAAACCCTAAACCTTAATCCCCTAAACCCCAAAGAGCCATAATCCCCTAACTCCTAACCCTAAACCCTAAACCTTAATCCCCTAAACCCCAAAGAACCCTTAACCCCTTACTCTGCATGCTTTTTGCAGGTTCTGGAGCCTGCGAGGCGGCAGCGTTCGTGCTGCTGCTTGCCTGCAGAAGAAGCTGAAATCCTGAAGTGTCCTGTAGGGATTTCGGGTTTCGGGTTTAGGGATTTAGGGTATAGGGTTTAGGGGTATAGGGTTTAGGGTATAGAGTTGAGGGTATAGGGTTTAGGGTTTCGGGTATAGGGATTTAGGCTGGGTTCCTGCTAATGAATTGCATTCCAAGCTACCATAAGGAGGCCATATGAAACCACAATTTTTAGTATAGGTCCCTATCACGGTCTCAGAACTAAAGGAAACCCAGTACAGGGTTCAGAGTGTTAAAGGTTGTAAGACTTGGGATTTAGGGAGACAGGTTCTACGAGGCTTCTAAAACAATGGTTTCGGGTTTGCGTTTAGGTTTAGGTTTCGGATGCGAAGATGAACCTTAAACCTTGAACCTTTGGTTCTAACCCTAAGGCTCTAAGGACTCATGTTTTAAGGCTTTTGGGCCTAAAGACCATATTATATAAGGTTTTGGGCCATTTTGAGCCTTTGTTCTAAGCTTCAGAGTGAAAGATTCTGTTCAGGTAGACGCTAAAGCGTTCTGCGCAGGAGCTTTTCGATTTGGGTTTAGGGCTCCATGTCATGTTTTATGGTTTAGGGTTTAGGGGTTTAGAGTTTAGGGGTGCCTATGTAGAAACCCATTTAAAGCTTAAGTATATACTATAGGGTACGCGGACCCTTTAGCCCTAAACCTGCATCTTACCCGGATAGAACCCTTTAAAATGATCCCCTAAAGGAACCCCTTATGGGCACTCTTATGCACTCTTATAGGTACATCGAGGCCAAAGATTCGGTTTAGGGCTGAGGGTTCGCGGTTTTGGGGGTTAGGCAGAGAACCCAATACCCCTTAATTAATGAATATAGCCTAAATCAGAATATGAATCCCCTTACTATGTAAGGTATATTCTTTAATTAAGGGGTATTGGGCTCTCTGGGCAAGGGTTTTGGGCTTTTTGGCAGTAGCTGTAGGCTTTGGGATGCAGGATTCTTGTTTAAGCATTCAGTGCTGGTTCAGATCAAGAGTCAAGAAGAGTCAAGGGTCTCGACTTAGGACTTTTTGGCTTTAGACTTGAGGGGGGGGGCCAGCTGTATAGCATAGGGAGAGTTTGCATGTATGTAGAGATATACCTTTAAGTATAAGTCTGTGAATATGTATATGTATATGTATATACTCTTAGGGGTCCATGTGCGTGTGTGGTATCCGCTTTGTGCCAGGTTGGCACTCGACCATGCAGTACAGGTAGTTTAGGGTTAAACTGTGTGCTCTAAGTATGATATACCTCCAAGCCACTTCCTAACCCTACCCTAGTTATTAAGGGCCCTGCATTACGTACTGCACAGGCGTTTGAGGGGTGAAGGTCAAGGTCTGATCTCTTTGTTTGACCTTTGCCTTAACCCATACTACAGGCGCGGTTTTCGTTAGCACGGGAGCAGTCCACGTGTCACTGAGGTTACCGCTTTTTGCCTCCATGCTCCCAGGGAGCTTGCTGCCGGCCCTGTCCCGAGTACGCCATGGCAAGGGAATTAGGCATTTCGCAGAATGACCCCTAAACCAATAACCCTTCAAATAAACCCCAGCCAGCTTAACTTCTTAACCCCAACAGCCGTAGCCCCTCCACTCGCCAACTAGGGTTTACCTGAATCCTGAATGACATACCTTCTTGAGGACTTTGATAAGGAGATCAGAATATGGAACCCTACAAGGGTGGGTTCTTCAAGGTCCGTAGGGTTTAGGGTCCATGTCGGTCAGGTGAAGATACTGTAAATTCAGAGGTCCTCCTCGCGATCGAGCACGTGGCTGTACGGTTTAGGGTTTAGGCGGTTTAGGTTTGCCTACATCAGCAGGATGAAAGTTTTGGTCGCACTAAGATGTCTTTGCTTGGCGGAGGACTCGGAGTACCAGCAAGTGCATTTTACGTGGCCTGGCCAGCGGAGGAATTTCTTAGCTGGAATAAACATATATTACCTGTTGGTTCCAAAGGAGGAACTACTGATGTCCGGGCCTCAACTCGACACTTCGCGAGGGAGTCTATGGGGGAAAGGGGTTTAAAACTACATGTTAACAGACCTGCTCGATGCGACGAACTTTCGTCCTGGCGCAGTAAGCCCTGATCAATAAGCCCTAAACCTAAACCTTAAAGCCCTCGGCCGTGTAAGTCTAAGTCTTCGACGTTGAAACCTTAGAGCATGTGGTCCCGCCCCATGGCCTAAACTTTCATTGGTTGATAACTTGAGTATTATTCGTAATTGTTCATTACTACGGTCATCATGGTCACCATTAGCACAAACGTCATCATTGTTAGATTACTTGTCTGTTCGTGCCATGTTTTGAAGCCTTATTTGCCTTATCAACCCTGGACCCTAACCGTAGACACGCAGGAGCGAAAAGTCATCGTAGACAGAACATGACTGAAATCGAATAGACCACACCACTGTGTTCGCACAACCTCAACACCCGAACATCTTGAATCCGAAAACTCTAAGCACTGCACCCTAAAACCTGAATCTTGAACCCTCCCCTACCCTCCCGTCCCCCTCCCCTCCCCCTCCCCT
>BGNK01001005.1:25932-52409 GCA_003297005.1 Symbiodinium sp. clade A Y106
CCTCCCCTCCCCTCTCCTCCCCTCCGTCTACACCCTAATCCCGCAAAGCCGACATTGTGGTATCATGCTGCCACACTCTCACGAACAAGCATTCCACGAGCCGCATGATAGAACACGTGACAGAGACTTTGAGGTTGTTCAGGATTTGGTGTAGGGTTTTGAAAAGTTTAGGCATTAGGGCTATGGTTTGCAAAGACCCGAAGACTGGGTAACATGCTGAGCAAGGATCATCTCACCCTTTACAACCTTTGTAGCTCTTGTGGAGAACATGCTAAACGCCATTAGATAGTAATCAAAGACCCTTGGCACACCAAACGCTACAGGTCTCAAACGAAGCTGTAACATCAACCCTAAAGCACTGTAACGAGCCCTGAACCACGGAGCTCTGGATCCCATCAGGTGATGTCTCAGGGTCTGCTGATTTTCAGCATGGCTTTCAGCGCCCCGGATGCAAGAGCAAGGCTGCAGTATGGCGTTTGTAGCACGTTGCAGCCTTCTCATAGTTGTATGTGGTTTTGGAAAACCCCCAAAGAACCCCAAACAGCCCCAAGTAGGTACCATTTATAGAGACTTCAGATGCCAAAGTAATTAATGTATACTTGGAGTCTGAAGGAAAGTGGTGTTCGTGTCTTTGCACAGTCCGTGATTTCAGAGTCGGCTTCGAAGTGGCAGTAGCTTTGGGTTTCCCGGAGCTCTGAGGCGACTTTATTAAGGAACATGCCTTCAATTCTATAATCGGGTTCCGAATAAGATCAAATGTATCTTCCTTAAATTATGGGGTTTCGGAGTCTCTGGGTTTAGGGATTACGGGCTCAGGGTGCTTCAGGTTAAGAGCTTATTTCACGGTTTAGAGGGTTGAAACATCGCGGTGGAGTTGCCCTAAACCCTAAACCCTAAACCCTTGAGGGTGTGGAGGACTGAATATGTTCACCCATCTAAAATCTCCTGGATGTGGTGTTGGGGCCTCAGGGTTTCGATGGTTTAGGCCTTCGGGTTACAAATTTCCACTTTGATATTATCTAGGTAGGCCTTTGGGACATTTTATATTTTCCCTTATTGGGCTTAATAGGACCCTGGCTTTAAAGGGCCAACCTAGTTATGTTCAATGGGTTCAATCATGATCATGGTGTTGTTTCCTGTTGTCTTCACTACAAAGACTTCCCGGTGGCACGTTAAGCGGTTATCTTTCGTCACTGCTTCTACTGTCGCTGCTGGCATTCCCATCGTTAAACCCTACACTACCCAAACACTACGTCCTTCATTGTGAAGACAGAGGAGAAGCTCAAAGAAGTTCTAATCGAAGTTGCGGCGCTACGTCAACACCCCAAGGAACTTGAGACAAGAGAGGCGGACTTCCCCAAAGATGAACATGGATCCTACCATCGAAGCCTTTCGTGATCCGCAAGGTCAGGATTCGCGAATTGTCATCTGCACAACGAGAGAACAGGCGTTTGCGCGACCAACTTTCCCAGGCCAGGTGTTGGCAAGGGGTTAGGAAGAGCCGAGTTGGGACAGCCTCTTGGGAGTTTTCCACGCGCTCCAGATCGATTTCCACGAGCTCAAGAGCCAAAAACAGACGGCTGGGAGCCCTTGAGGTGAGGAGGAAGTGCAAAAACTCAAAGAAGAGTGGGCTGACTGTGGCACACAGATGAAGGCTGCCTTTATGGAGACGAAGGACCCCGAGACATAGCAGATGAAACACGAAAAATTGGTTCCGAGCATTATGAGGAACCAAAGGAGGAAGAGGAAGAAAGAGAAGTTCTTGCCGCAAGGGTTTAGGACCTTGGATTTAAGGTGCAGGGTTTGCGGGTTGCAGGCTTGGCATGACCTTCGGGGTCGGCAAGACATCTTCATGCAGGCAGCAGTAGGCAGCACACCCACCAAGCCTTCATTGACGCATTCTCTCATGACACCAGCCTGTGCCCAACTCGCAATCCATCCCAACATTCAGGCCATGTTTGCAACGGCCGCACTGATTTGAACAGCTGCCTCACTTTCAGACACCCAGATCCTTCCACAAAGACACACCCATTAAAAGAAACATGTGCATATATTCAAGCATATCTATATATAATACATATATATATATGTATGTATATTCATATACATGTATGTCTATGTGCATTTGGGATATTATGCCTTGGTTTGTAGAACGCACATGATACCAAAAGCAACATACGGATAGTGAAGCCGAAAGGCTTCGCATTGAAATGATATTATTTACAGATAGCAGTGATACAGTTGTTACGAACCTTACATCCATACCCTATCCTTAACGTTCCATGCACGCATTTAGTATGCATTGCGGCCTTCAAGTTCCGATATAGGGATTACTTTAAGGCCAAAGTGTAAATCATATGAGCACATGGAGTTTTAGGGATACATGCCCGTGAATATGCCGAGCATCCAGAACTTGGTCAAGACACGATCGGGAAGTTCTTCTGGTGTTGTAAGCTGCTGAAACCTTAAACCCTAAGCCCTAAAATAGACCCTAAACCCGGGCCTAAGCCCAATACAGTGAGCCCCACGACTTGTTGTAAATTGTTGTCGTATTCGGGAGGGTGGGGTTGTAGCTCGCAGCAGCCGCTCACAGCACATCTCCGGGCCATGAGGTGCTATGTTGCTGGGCAGGCGTTATGACCTGGTCCAGGTGCAACATCCTACTCAACAATAGAGTTTATGGGTTCGGGGTTTAGGGTTTTTGTATCCAACTCAAGCACCAGCTTGCACATTCGCCTGGAGCTTTATAAGGCAAAAAGTATGTCTCTAAACCTACGGTGTCATTTTTGGCAGCCGAGACACTGACCGAATGTGAATGTTAGCATGTTTTCGGGCAGTGTCACCGAATGGCCAAGTCTCCATGCTTTGTGGTTCGGGGTGGGGGGTGAGTCTTGCTAATTTTTTGAGGGATTGCGACAAAGGTGTAACGGTTCAGAGCTTTGGAAGGGGCTTTAGCTTTAATGGCCGGATCAGAAATTAGAAGATGTGGGCGCTTGCTTCAGCACGGGATTTTGCCTCTAGGGGTTGGGGTCATCCCACTGTTTAACCCTCAGGCTCCATGTACCCAAACAGTATATACTTAAGCCTTAAAAGTATTCGCTATATAGGTACATTGGGCCGAAAGTATACACTATTTGGGTACATGGACCCTTAAACCCTAAACCCTTGTAGGAACCCTTAAAGGAAGTCTTATAGGAACCCTTATAATAGATGCCAGAAAGTTGGAACATCAATATTCTCATGCCCTTAAGGTAGAGTATAAGGGATCCTAGCAAGAATCCTCCTAAACCCATGTTCCAACTTTCTGGGGTTCACTGTAAAGGAACCCTATTTCCCTAAGGGTCCAAAGGACCCAATAATTAGGTACTCGGGTTTAGGATAGTAGTTGTGTAGGTTAGGATTTTGGAGAGCATATGATTATTAGGTACTTGGACCCTTGGGGTTTGGGTACATGGACCCCGAGGGATGTTGGCTCGGAGCCCTGAAAAGGCTTGGACGTCTAGGATAATGCAATGCTAAGATCCGAAGGGACCGGTCATAGGGTATAGGGTTTAGGGGTTTAGGGTTTAGGGGTTTAGGGTTTAGGGATTTAGGGTTTAGGGTTTCGGGTTTAGGGTTTCGGGCACCTAATCGTAGGTGATTACTCATAGTCTGGAAGCCACGTCACGGGGTCTTCTTGTTTGTGGAGCAGCTCTTGTGAGCGCCGGGTGTACCTTCAGCCCCAAACCTTTTAGGAATACTTTCATCAAACACCACCTGTGATCAGAAAATTCTATCGTTCGTTCTCATGAGTGTCTCAACGTAACCCTAAACCCCTACAGTACACCTTTGTCATCGTTGGGGAACATTTTACATTTTTATGGGTATTTAAACCCAATAAGGAATAAAAATGTACCTTGTTAATCCTATCCCAGCCATGAACTAGACACTAAACCTTATAAACCCTAAACCCTAAACCCCCTACAGTACACACTCTGAACCTGCACCTTAAGTCTGAAGGCCTAAACTCGCCCCGCGGAGTCCCCTTCTGCAACGCTCCCCCAACGGACCTTGTGGAGCCACTGGTGGCTCAAGCAGTCTCTCAGCAAAGTAGATCTGGGATAGAGTTTAGGGTTTAGAAGTTTGGGGTTTAGGGCTTCGAGGGTCTAAGAGGGTTCGTCTAAAAGCCCAAGCCCTAAACCCTATTTAGCGTTCAGGTGTAAAGCGTTTCAGACCTCAAGTTCCACGGTCATGGGATTGTGCTCCGAGGATCATGGGACCTATGATGTCACTTTATTTACATAGAGTTCGAACCACCCTGAGGCAGGGTTTCCTGAGTATAGCCTCACGTATAAATAGAGCCTAGTAGCTATGTCCCCTGATCCTGGCAGGGAAGACGAAGACATGTGTTGAGCGTGTTTGGCTTTTTGTCCCATGCGGGGTGAGTGTGGCAAACCCCAAACAACGCCCGAAGCCTGAAGCCTGACAGCAGATCTTTTCTGTTGCGGCCTCGTATGACATGAGGCCATCCCCACCCGCTTTCCTGCATCTATTCAATCTGTTGGTGACCGCTAGGTTTGAGACACCCAAACCCTTAGGAAGTCGATCAAACAAACTGCATCAGCTCACATCTTCAACAGTTGAGCGGACATGCTCTCATCACTCAGTAACTTCGCTCCTAAGCCCAACCATGATCTCAAAACCTAAACCCCACTAGCCTTTAATACCTCAACCAATGGCTGGGCTGTTGCGCGGGCGCCCGTATACTTTCATGCGGGAGGCCGTCACGGCTTTTAGTGGTGTGCTTGAGGCTGATACCCACGCCCTCAGTTATAGATTCCAAAACTGGGGTCCCTTAAACCCTAAGCAGGCCCTAAACCCCAAACAGTGGGATTTAGGGTACGTGTAATAGGCAGGCTAAACCTTTTTATCTAATGTAGGAACCTGATTAAGAAACCCTGGGCCTATAACCCCAAAGTAGTAGGATGCATAAAGGGAACCCTCATAAAGGCCCAGGGTTTCTTAATCATTAAACCCCCCAAAACCCTTATAAAACCCTTATAGTACCCTTTAGAGGAACCTTATAGTACCCTTATAGTACCCTTTAAAGGAACCTTATAGTACCCTTATAGTACCCTTTAAAGGAACCCTTAACCCTGAACCTAAAATCCGACGTTTTATTCGCAGCCTAGAATGCTGTATCGTGCAGGTTACCATACCACAGGTGCCCTCAACCTCAACCCCTAAATCCTAAACCCAAGCTTCTTTCCCAAAGGGTCCTAGGCACTGTTATCGGGGATACATCCCTAAATCATAATAGTCATTCCTAATACGGAAACCCTACATTCTACTATATAGGTACTTTGGACCCTTTGGGTTTATACTCTACGATCTCGGCGTCGAGGGGAGCCCTCATGAGGTTTTAATGTGTATGGACGGGGATCGAAGTATTTTGGGTCAGACACAGTAGCACACGATATATCTCTGAATAGCACGACGTAAGCACGGACCCAAAGTAGGCATCCATCGAAAGCAAGCACTGCACAGTTGCAGATGGTTGAGGCAGAAGCCTGGCGAGTGCTGAAGATTTATGGTCATAAGACCAGATGGCCCTGCAATTATAGGTGATGGAACATACCCCTGGTGCGATCCATCCAACCGTGACTTCACAGCCAGTTACGAACCTGATCGGTACAAATTGGCGGGGCACTTTACACGGTACAAACTGCTGGTGGGGCATCCTACGATTCTCAGTGTAAGGAGGAGTTCGGGCATTCCTGAAAGAGAAAGACAAGCGGGAAAGGTTTCCCTTGGACCTGCCTGTTCAGACCGAGAACGAAGATGCGGTAGGGGACGCAAACCGAAGCCAGTAAAAAGGGGCCTCAGGTGGAGGCGGTGAGGGGGTGGCTAAATAAGGTACCCCCCTATTTTCGGGAACTCCCATATATCATCAACCGTGCCTCGGAGAATCGAAAGTCTCACTATCAATCCAATCTACATGCGAGACATATTCAAGTTTCATCGATATTATGCCTCAAAAGGCTGGTTGCGATTGCTCCAACTCCATCGCTTGGATCTCCACTCCCCTAAACCCTAAACCCTCCATCGCTTGGATATCCACTCCGAGGGTTGCAGACGGGAATGAGATCAACGACCCCGGCTATTCGTACGCTGCATGGGGACCACAAGCCGCCTCGCGTAGGGGCGGTTTCGGGTGTAGGGGTTGAGGCTTTAGGGGTTTAGCTTGGTAAGAATCGGTTTAAGTAGTTACCGATACTAGTCTGGGGTTCCTTATCATAAGTATAGCGAGATCTCTCGCTAGGGGCCTGAAGACTGACCAATGCTACTCTGGTGGTTTCTTATTCTTATTATTAATAATGACTGTAATATACTCCGAAAACCTATTCTAATTGTTATGGGCTTGGAGCATCTTGGGATATGCGGCTTCTACTGGTGTAGGGTTTTTTATGCTTGGACTCAGGTTTCCAAAACTACGAAGCCGCCACGGCAAACAGCTGAGTTTCACTGCTTCGCGACAATGCCATAAACCCTATAAGCCCTAAACTCTAATGAACTTGACAGCGAAACAGTCGCCAGGCAAATCGCCAGGCAGCCGGCACGAACGGCTCCGACGGGTCGCTTGCCCCATTGGATTTGAGATTTGCATTTCGTGCTTGACTGTGCGGTTTCAGACGAAGCACCTCAAACCTTGAAGACAAAACCTGGAAAACCATCCATTTCACCGGATAAAACTCTCAAAACCCAGGAAGAGACTCCTCAGGGAGCCCTTCAAAGCAAGCCTATGAGATATTACGGACTTTTTCAGGGGGAAGCCTATGCTTAACCTGAGTGTCCGAGGGTTTAGGGTTTAGGGTTTAGTACTGTATACGCTGAGCTTAGGATACTGTAGGGCCACAGCATATACTACATAGACCCATACATAGGAAAAGATGTCATGGAGAAGGGTGTCATTATGGAACTGTGGTTTGGCTATCTTTCGGACATGCGAATGAAGCTTATTCGACCTTGCCGTATATAAGCTGTGAGGTGTAGCATGAATAGTGCTTGTAGCTTTGAGGGTTGCCCGGTGCATAGAGCAGCTTGAGTTTGACAAACCTGGCGCAGATGGCTTGCAGAGTTGTTGCACTTGAGTCGCGACCCAGCGTCACATGGCCTCAAGCCCAAATCCAATAGACCCTGGCTTCTTAGCTCTTCAGCTATATGCCACTACTCCAGTACCTCCAGACCTCGCCGCAAAAACCCTTATTGCAGAAGCCTTGCCCTTGCCCGTGTCTTCTCAAGGTTCGGCAAACTGCGCTTCCGCCGAGGCACCGATGGCAAGACCCGGCAGATGCTGGAGGACTTTCTAAGGGTTTAGGAGTTAGGGTTTAGGGTATCCTGTAAACACTGTAAATGCTATAAGCCCTATATGCCCTAAGGCCTATAAACCCTTAAACTGCCGCAGAAACCAAGAAAGAGAATTAGTATCACCGAATCCGTAGTAGACTACCTTCCCGCTGGGTGTTCCAACTTTACGGCGTCTCCTGTATACACAAAGGATCGGGCGAGTCACTAGGTAGGTGTGCAACAAAGTCTCTAATGTCCGATTATCCTAACTACAACTCTTCTTGTACCTGCGTTACTCAATCCCCTAAACCTCTAAACCAACTCTAAATCCACCCGCCACCTTACAGCCTCAGCCCCCACCAGGAGAATACTTGAAACCTGACCGTCTCGCTGTAAACCGAAATTACAGGCCTAGCAGTACCCCAAGGGTCCAAGTGCCTAATGATCATATACTCTCCAATATCCTGACCTACATAGCTACTATCCTAAAGCCAAGTTCCTAATTTTGGGATCCTTTGGACCCTTGGGGAGTAGGTAAACTTCAACCTTTTAGGGGTACTATAACCCTAAACCCCTAAACCCCTAAACCCTAAACCCTAAACCATAACCCCTGCAGTAGAATCCCAAGGTCAACCTTTCGTTACTTTAGTTCCCTTAGTATGCTGAGCAACTAAGTGGGTGGTTGCCAAAATTATGCTCCCTTTTGGGGCCCTTAATCTAATGGGGCACCTAATTTTAGGGTACCCAAAAAGGGACCATAAATTTGACAACCACCCAAGTAGAGGTTGAAACCCTAAGCCGAAATCGTAAATCCCAACCTGGCCACCAATGGGTTGGGATCTTACCCTAAGGCTCTAAGGACTCATATTTTCGGCTCTTCGGCCTAAAGGCCATATTATATAAGGCATGTGTGCCATTTTGAGCCTTAGGGTAATCTCGATTTTATGCCTAGTCTTGTTCAGTAACGGTAGCCCTTAGGGTTCCAGTCGAGCGACACAGGAATGTACAGTAAACCCCATAAAGTTGGAAACCGGATTAAGGCCAAATAGTGCTGGGATTCCCTATACCTTGCTCTTGGGGATTGAGGCTATGGGGTTTCCAACTTTTTGGCTTCTACTATATAGTGACCGAGATGTGAGACTCCGAAGATTCGCCCTGTGTCCAACGATTGAAAGAAGCACCCTCCCCCTTCAGAAAAAGACCCCAAGTGTTTCCTTTAAACGGTACCTTAAAGGGCTCTACAAGGGTCTATACTAGGGTTCTATAATGTACCCCAAGGGTCCAAAGGACCCAATAATTAGGTACTCGGCTTTAGGATAGTAGTTATGTAGGTTAGGGCTAGGGATTTTGGAGAGTTTATGATTATTAGGTACTTGGACCCTTGGGGAGACAACGCACCAAAATAGTAATGAATGGCAGTCATATGAGTAGTAATGACAGACATCATATCGCTACGTGCACAGCTTTAAAGACGACTTACAGAGCCCACTATACACCCTACACCCAAAACCAAAACTCCCTAACACCAAACCCCAAACCTAAAGCCTAAATCCAACACCCCAGAGGGATGACAAAGAACACCAAGCCGTAAGCCTAAGCCCGAACCGGCAAACAAACCTCAAAAGCGCTAAACTCCCACTCCCGGCGCCGCCGAAAACTTAGATCCCAATCCACAAGCGGTTTAGGGTTTAAGGTTTAGGGCTTAGGTACCTGTGGTCTCCGTTGTGGTTCCTTGTTTGGGTTACCTTGCAATAGGATTGAAGTCCTACATATAATTTAACCCAAAAAGGAAACACAATGGAGAATATGGGTATGCCCCAAGAGCCTTGAGCCCCAAGCTCTGTAAACACCCCCCCCTTCCGCCAACGCACGAAACCAACAAGCCAGCAAGCCAAAACAACCCTAAACCCTAAACCCTAAACCTTTACCCCTGAAGGCAAAATCCCAGAACAGAATCGATGAAAGCCTTCAAGCCCCCTGAGTCCTACGCAAGACCCCAAACAAAGCAGCTGAAAGCCCCAGGGCCCTAAGACCCACACCTGCACACCTGCAAGCAGCAGGATGTACGAGAAAAGAGGGCCCTGGATTTGAAGGCGTGCCCGAAACCCTAACCCTAAACCGTAAACCCTAAACCCTAAACCCTAAACCCAATCCCTACTTTTCAAGTGCTCCGAAGCCTCCAAGGGATCCTTCAAGGCTTCGTTTAAGAGCTCCCCCAAGGGATCCTTAGAGGGCTCCTTTAAGGGATCCTTGCTTTCAGGGATCCTTCCTTAAAGGGATCCTTTAAGGGCTCCTTTAAGGGCTTTGGAGCTTTAGAGTTTTAGGGTCTGCGGTTTGTTGCTTCATTGTGTTTTTTGTTTTTCAGGGTTTCGGGTTTAGAGTTTAAGATGCTTTGTTCAAGCAGGTCTACAGGGTTTGGAAAAGTTGCGTAGGTGCTCAATTTATTTGCTTGAAGAGGGATTTTCAAGGGCTCGGAGGCTTTGCAGGTGTTGTATTGAGTTTCGAGGTTGCGGGGAATCAGGTGCAGGGACACTTGGGTTTAGAGTTTAGGGTTTGGGTTTACGCTGGAGTTGAAGGCATCAGAGAGGAGTCGAACTTAGCCAGTCGTTTGCTTTCTTTCAGCTTTATGGGGGGTTTTGGGTTAAGGCGTGTTGTGTTGCCTGGCAGTTGGGTCGTCGGGTTCATTTTAGGGCTTCATTAGGGTTTGGGGGTAAGGCTGGTTGTGACTTTTGGTGGATACAGTTGTGTTTGAACTGTTGTTGTACGTAGTTTAGGTGGTGGATCTGAACCTGGATTAGACAAGGTTTACGGCTTGAGAGGTTAAGGTTCTGTACCTAGTGTTCATTGCCTGCGGTGAGACAAGTTGAGCTTCAGTCAGGAAAGGAGCCCATTTCTCGAGGCCTACATTCTATACGGCCCTAGCCGCTCCTACAAGCCTTGCCTGAACCCTAAGAAACCGATCTTTTCACGGCTCCCTATTACGAGCCCCTGAGCCCCTTGTATAAGTCGTTAGGTTATTTCAGGTTAAGGTAAGTTCCAAACTGGCGACCCCAACCTCTTCAGCTCTTCGTAGCAGTGCAAATCGACTTGGGGTGGGCGCAGGTGGAGCCAATCCATGGCGACATCTACACGCACCTCTTCCACCAGAAAAGTGTGTAATTCTGTGAGGGATTTTGGCCCAAGGGATTACGGCATTGAGTTTAGGCCGATCGAAAACCTAATTTGTCACAGTGGTTTTCATGTTAGTCATTCGACTCTTGACAGGGCCTGCAATTAACTGTCCTTGTTTCGGGCTCTGAACACGAACTTCGCTACACGGCCGAGTTTTGACGCTTCCAATCTTCCCAGAGCGCCCAATACCCCTCAATTAAGGAATATAGCTTAAATCATAATATGAATCCCCTCATAGTTTAAGGTATATTCCTTAATTACGGGAAATTGGGCTCTCTGGGTTTGGCACACCCAAAGAAGCCTCGCTACGAAGCCCAGGCAAGCGCACCCGAGGCCCAAAACCCTAAAGACCCCATGACTCAAGCCTCAACCGGCAAAACGACCCCAAACTGAACCCTAAACCCTGAACCCACAAGCCCCAACACCCCTACTATAGGCGCCTAAATAATTACCAATACTATTTTGGTGCTTTCTTATTAAACTTATAGTATAATGGGCCCCAAAACCCTATTCTAATTAATATGGCCCCTATACTATAGAACCCTACTATAGATCCCTTATAGACCCCTTTAAGGAACCCTTTAATGGGAACCCTACAACCCTATTCTAATGATTAAGGCCCCTAACCCTAAAACTATCAACCCTGGGTTCGAAAGCCGGCTTTCACTTGAGGCAGCTGGGTGGTTGCAATGGTTCGGGCGTAGACTTCTCGGGTTGAGGCTTTGGGATTTGGGGGTTTGAGGCTTAAAGGGGGTTTAGGCTACATGGTTAAGGGTTCAGAGCCTTAGGGTTGAGGCATATCGTGTTTGCAAGGTCTGGCGTTGAGGGTTCGGATTCGTGTTTCATAGGAAGAACAGTAAAGTTTGCGGCCGTGTTTATAGGGTTTTTGGCAGGCGAAGGCAACACGTTTCCCACCCGGTATCTAGAACAGGTTGCGGAGCTCCCTGAACCCTGCCCCACCACCGAACTGGACCTTCCAACTACCGTTACTACCAGCTCAGCTAAGCCCCTAAACCCTGAACCCTATCCTAAACGGAACTACGAGTACCCGTTCAGGGATTAGGGGTTGAGGGTTCAGGGTTTTTAGTCACCAACCACCCACATGTCCTCTCTTCTAGGTTTTAGCGCTTCAAGGATTCGGGCTCGAGGGCTCTAAAGATCGGCGCTCTTGGGTTCTTATGATGAAATTTTTAAACAGAGGTGACTTAATATTGAGGTCCTGATAAGCCCCTTACAAAACGCCCTGACCCCTCCTCCATAGGGGTCCATGTGCCCATATAGTATACGCAAAAGCGTTAAAGTAAGCCCTCTATCGGTACTCTAGACCAAATTATGTACTATATGGGCACATGGACCCTCATGGGAACCTCAGGTACTGGGCGTTTCGGGACGTGCTCGTGCACATGAAGCACGTAAGCGAAGAGGTAGCGATGGGGACTGGAGTTCACAAGGGTAATTGTAAGATGTTCTGCAAGGATTATTTTCATAAAGGTTCCCCAAGGGTCCAATTACCTAATTAATCATATACTCTCCAAAATCCTAACCTACATAGCTACTATCCTAAAGCCAAGTACCTAATTATTGGATCCTTTGGACCTTTGGGGGTTACTTACTAAGGTTGATTTAGAAAGACTTTGAATTTGAGGTTTCCGGTTCAGGGTTCGATAAGGGGCCAAGTACTCGCACACCAACGACTCTGCGCCCTTGCACTCAACCTAATATGCAAAGGATCCCGTGTCAGCCTTGGGCTTGCCCTGCACGTGGCCATAAAGTTTAGGCACCAATGCAGGAACCTGATTAAGAAACCCCGGGCCTATAACCCCAAAATGGTAGGAGTCATATGAGGAACCCTAATAAAGGCCCAAGGTTTCTTAATCAGGTTCCTACATTCGGTGAAGTCTCACCAGGACATCCGCAGCTGAATATTGGCGATGGTGGCCGAAGGGGTGCTAGCATGTCTCTCATTTTGCATGTCCGATAGCAACAGTCCCTAAACCCTAAGCCCATACTAGCCCAAAAAAGCGTTTGCTAAGGCGGCAAAGATTCAACTCTTGGGTGTTTCTGTTGCGCGTCCCTAAGGAAGCAC
The DNA here is from genome assembly GCA_003297005.1 of Symbiodinium sp. clade A Y106. Classification (NCBI taxonomy): domain Eukaryota; class Dinophyceae; order Suessiales; family Symbiodiniaceae; genus Symbiodinium; species Symbiodinium sp. clade A. The sequence continues at coordinate 38,516 of BGNK01001005.1, forward strand.
GCGCCCAAAGGTTTATGTACAGTACCAAAACCCATTCCGAGTATAGTTCCCGGGGACTCCAAAACCCCTTAATTAAGGAATATTAAGTTATAATAGGATCCCTAATGTGATTTAAGGTATATTCCTAATTACGGGTTTTTGGAGGCTCTGGGTATTTGGGACCTAATCCCCTGCTGTTGTGGCACTTGGGCCAACTCTTGGGGTGCCACGGCAGGAACAAACAAACATTGAATTCTTTATAGAATGAATTCTTAAATTCCGAGGTCCTAAACTACTACTCAGGTCGTTCTAGTATAATTCCCCGTAAAGGGACCCGAGTTTTAACACAGCCCCACAGACTCTCTTAAACTTTCCTTGAGCTATACTCCAGACCCAGCACCGGATTATTTGGCAATTGGGCTTGAACAGCTGCCAAGGCCTGTAATTTCCTGGGCCCGGGTTGAAATTTCCGAATGTACGGGAACACGAACGTCTAGGAATACTACCAAATGGGTCGGAGGAACAGGTACTGTAATCCCAGTACATTCTCCAGGTAATCATCCTTTAATATACCTCAGACCGTGTTCTATTTGTTGGCGTACCTGGTCCACTCCGTAGGCTTCTGCAATAATCTTTTTATCGGACAGACGCGTCATGAAACCCTAGTTTAGGGTTCGGGCTTGCGCAGTAAATAGAGCCCTGCTCGATCTACAAATCGAAACCCTGATGGCCCTACTGGTCCATGTGCCACAATGGTGAGGTTCTGGTACCAGCAGCCATTCAGATTAGCATTTAGGACTCAAAACCCTGCTACTAGGCTACTTGGACCCTCCCGGAAGTTTGAAGTTTTAGACCCTACCTATAGTCTCCATTGTAGTTCCTTTTTTGGTTTAACCAATTATATATTAAGGATCCTATAAGGTAACCCAAAAAAGGAACTACAATGGAGACTATAGGTAAAGCCAAAATACTAAACCCAGACCAAGAGTACAATGCCCAGACTGCCTCATCCCCAACCCTCGCGTGAACCCTAAGTCCTGATAGAATTAGAAGATCTTCCCAGACCTTCCAAAATCCCTTAATTAAGGAATATACCTTAAACTATAGTAGGATCCTTAATATGATTTAAGGTATATTCCCTAATTAAGGGGTTTTGGAAGGTCTGGGTTCTGTGGTTTAGGATCTATGCTGTACAGGTTGTGCTTGAAACAAAAACTCGTCCTGTCAGGCCACGCACAGCAAAGTACTGCACGTCGGACTGATTTGCGTGATGATTGTACTGGCCTGAGCAATTCGCAACAAGATTGCTTTCATTTCAGGCTTATGGTTTAGGTTCGAGGGTTGCCCACCGCTGCACAGAACTGCGACAGGAACTACAGTTCTTCGAACATTTATGTCGAAGGCCGGCAACCCTGTACTCTGACATCCGCAAATCGTAAGACGACAAGCCGACCCGTTGAACCTCAGCTCGAAGTTAACAACTTGTTGAACGTCCTCCAACCCTAAACCCTATAGATCCCAAAGGGTCCAAGTATCATTATGGTATATACTTAGACCCCCCAAAACCCTAAAAGTATATACCATAATGATACTTGGACCCGTTGGGGATCCTGAAACCCCCCAAACCCTCAACCCAAGCCAGCGCCAGAACCAGGAAGGCCGGCCACGAACAAGGTTTAGGGCTTGGCGGCGAAACATATATATGTGGTGACGTGGTGTTGCAGTGTTGCCCAAGAGCCCACTAAAACCGGCCATACTTAGAAAGCAAAGAAGGCTCGTTATAAGTATTGTGATGTATGCAGAACATATTGCTAAGTTACGGGTCCTGAGATGTCTCTGTACATACATACACATGTGCATACATACATATCTAAATTCTATATCTAAGAAACAGAGAGACATGGTGGTATACAGAAGCGCATAAATACATGTGCGTATCTATCTATAACCTAATAATCACGATATCATGATATAATATACTATACAATTCCATAATTTGTATGTATATATATATATATATATATACATATATACAAATATAGCTATAAATAAATAAATATATATATATATAGATACAGATTTCTTTTTGTTTGTTCATTTATTTTCGAGTTATGATCTATAGATATACTCATGTGTATATGTAAATATTTTTATATATAAATAAATACATATATATATATACACACATACATCTTCTATACGTAAAGACTGCAGAAGGTGCAAAGAAAATTGCAGGTATCAAATTAGTAGCCCCATTCGGGCAATTAACTTCCTGCATGGCTTTGAAAGCCAGGACCGTCAGAGTGTTCCTAGCTATCCCTAGCTTAGACATCTCCCGGGTCCATAAAGGCAAGTGGCTCAAACCCCCCAAACCCTGAAGCATTGCTCTTAATTCCTTGTACCCCTAAATCCTTATACCAGCTTTGTAGAACCCTTATAGAACCGCTTGGGGAACCTTTGCAGAACCCTTATATATTGACCCCAGCTGTTTTAAAATCCTCAGCCGTAAGGAACCTGCTTTACAGTTTTTACCAACCCCCCTAAACCCTAAACCCAAGTAGCTGCGCTTTTGTCGGGAGAGGTCCAAATCCTCGGCCCACCGGCGGTGTTGATTTGGAGCTTGTATGTCAGAAGCTCAAGGGTTCAGTCCTTGTCTTATGATTTGTTTTTGTGGTTCAGGGGTTTAAGGTTTCGGGCTTTGGTCCTAGAGGCTCAGGGTTTAGGGCTGAGGGGTTCAGGGTTTTGTTTTTTGTCTTAAGGTTTGTGGTTGAGGGGTTTGGGGTTCAGGGTTTGTCTTTTTGTCTTAAGGTTTTTGGTTTAGGGGTTTAGGGTTTAGGGCTTGACTGCAATATATATGTGTGTGTGTGTGTCGCAAAAATGTACCACGTATGCAGGTACGTACTTATTACGTGCAGGAAAGCATACACGGCTACACACAGATGGACATAGATAAATACATATTTAATATACACATATACATACAGGCAAGCGTTTACGGATACGTCTCTACATTCATGCATGCATTCATAATGCATACATGCAAACATACATGCATACATACCTACAGACATACATACATACAATATGTGCATATGTAGAGGCATACAGGCCCAATGCAGGCAGGCAGGCAGGCATGCAGGCAAGCAGGCAGGCAGGCAGGCAGGCAGACAAAAATATCTATGTAGACTTAACATACGCATACATACAAGCACATACGCATAAACAGCATGCAGGCACAGGTATGCGCATGAATGCATAGGCACTCATATACACACACATACCGCGAGACATAGCTGCATTCTGCATATACATACATTCATACATACATACATACATACATATTTACATACATACAATACAATGCAATGCAATACAATACAGTACAGTACAAACACACTACAACACAATACATGCACACATACGCACGTGTATACATACAATACATATACATGCATACATACATGAATCACTTCATTACTTACGTCACCTACTTACATTGTGAGACTTGCGTACCCGCACACTTGCCTGCACACCTGGCTACCGACAGACATATGTACGCAATTATGTAAGGGGAAGCTTGTTCAACGGTTAGGGGTTGTCTTTGAGTCTGAGTTGTGTTTTCTGTCAGGGGGCGACAGTGAAGGGGCTGAATCAGGGCTTAGCCCAAAATGGTTTAGGGTTTAGTGGTTCAAGGTTTGGGGCTTAGGGGTTGGTTTAGAATTAAGGCAGAATCCTGCTTCGAGCATCATGGAGGGTGCCCGAAGGCTTGTCTCACTCAGAACCCTGCTTGGTTGTAACCTACATACTAAGACGCGTGATCCCTTGACCTGAAAGCCTGCCTTTGTTTGCAACCCGCAGAAGAAAACACACACAAACTGCCCATAGCTCTATAGAGCCCTATATCCTTGAAGCGCACCGAGACCGAGGCCATCGATTGGTCGAATGCCCGCGTTGGCTTAGGAGCATGGGAATACATCCCTGGAACCGGCCTCAGTATAGCTTGTTGCGGGTGTAGGGTTTAAAGGGTTTGGGATTTACACAACAGGTTCGGAGAAGGGGTCTCATTGCCGTTCTGCGGAGGGGCCCCAAAAGTAAGGGTTAGGTACCAAAGCCCATAAGATCATAGTATGCGCCGCCCCAGTTCAATTGCCTGGTTTGAGGGTGTTGCATTGGCGCGGTTTCGAGTGAGGATCTGTGAGGAAATGTTGCAAAAGCATGGTCTTGCATGTATTTAGCATGTACGGAGCTCTGTCGGCTTGCATCAAGAGCTGCATAACCCTACAGGTCCGTGCACCCATATAGTATATACTTTGGCCTTAAGGCTAAGGAGCAAGGGGCACCATACCTACAGGCCCAAAGGGTCCTGGGTACTGTTATGCGGGATACTTTCCCAAATCATAATAGTAATTCCGAATATAGGAACCCTACATTCTACTATATAGGTACTTTGGACCCTTACGGAGGTATCTTTAGCAGTAGGGTAGCCCCACTCAGTCTTGGCGCTGCACCGTTTCTTGGGTAAGGGCCTTTGGGCGCCTGCATGAGACAAGGTGTGGCTAGTTCTCTAGACTAAGGTCCCTTTGTCGGTCCTGACATTTAAAAGTACGGCACCCGTCCCTTAAAAGGACCCTGAAAGGGGCTCTAATTAGAGAACTACCCCTGTGCTAGTGGACCACAACAGCGCAACGCACAATATAAAGGAGGCAACTGGGCTTCGAGGGTTGGTGGGCCAGAGAACCCAATACCGGTAAATTCGGAGTATTCCTGAGTTCATAGGACGGAGCCTTTCGATAGTTTACGAAGCAATCCTTAAACCGTAGCAAGAATGTTTGGCAACTTGAAAGAAGTATTCCATAAGCAAGGCCCCTAAACCCTATACCCCCCGAAGCCTACACCCTGCACCCCCAATGCTCGGCAAAGCCGGCCTTCACGATTCAACTTCAAAGAAAGGTGAATTGAGCTTGAGGATGGGTGGATTAGATGCAGTTGTCATCATTAGAACCATTAGAATCCTGATGGAAGCCTGCTTGTGAACTCTCTTGATTCATGAGCAAAAGTCGGGCACTTTGGCCCTAAACCCCAAACCCCAAACCCTAAACCCTAAAACCTCAACCCCAGATCCGAAACCCCTAAAACCCTAAACCCTCAGGAAGCTACCACAAGGGCGTTTCCAACTTTTTCAGTCACTTGCTCAGCTGCTTAGCTCGCATTGCTGTCACTCGATTGTGCTGTTTGTCTCGAAAGCCCTAATGTCGGGGCCTTAATAATTAGAATAGGGTTTGGGGGTTCCTTTAAAGTGTACCTTAAAGGGCTCTATAAGGGTCTATAGTCGGGTTCTATACTATAGGGGCCTTCATAACTAGAATAGGGTTTTGGGGGCTCCTTATTATGAATATAGTATAATATACCACCAAAACCCTATTCTAATTATTAAGATTAAGGTGCCAAGCCCAAAATCTAAACCGTCTAAACCCGAATCTCTTTCAAAGTAGCCGCCTCGTGATAGCTTCATCTACGCTGCCACGGAGAGACCTTTGCCGAATGTACCCCAGAAGGCAGTATAACCTCATTACCACATCCTCTTACGGGACATTTGGTCCCCAAGGCTGTCCTACGGTTGATGGACAAAATCCTGCATGACCCATATTAAGGAATATACCATAATTCCCATAGTTTAGGGTCCTTAGGGTCATGCAGGATTTTCTCCATCAACCGTAGGGTAAATAATTAGGGAGGAACACTTGCAAGCTTTAAGGGCCACTGTGAACGGCCCAGCGATGTGGGATGCTATGGAGCTTCACAGAAGAAGGTGCCTGAGTTTAGAATCCCCGATAGTAGAATCTTGAAAGCACCGCCCTTTCCCCTACACGGCCTAAACTCTAAACCCAATACCGCCCTTCCACCCCCTGCCCAGCATGGCCTCAGCCGGATCAAGACAACGACCAGCAGATGCAGGCTACAATAAAGGAGCCCCATAAAGGAACCCTACCCTATAAAGGAGCCCTGCAAAGGAACAATTCGACCAGTGCCTGTAGTCCCCAAGCTGTTTTCCATTGCTTGGGGTCAAGATCTTCAAACCATCAACACTAGACTAAACCCTAAACCCCTAAACCCTAAACCCTAGCCCCTAATCCCTGAACCCCACTCACTAGCTGAACCTGGCCCTCCCGACTTTGCACTTGCTTCCTCTTCGGCCTCTTATATACCGTGCAAGTACTCGGACCCCTTGGGCTACGGGTTTAGAGCAGACACCTGAATCTTGAAGAACCCTCAAGGCCTAACCTGCTGAAATTTAGAGATAAACCATGAGGGCTTTCAGAGTGATACCGGCGAAGGCATGGAGCCCTCCTTTAAGGGGCCTTCATACTTACCTATACTATTTTGGTGGTTCCTTATTATTATTATAGTATAATGGCCCCGTCAACCCTAATCTAATTATTAAGGCCCCTATATTGGCCGGCTCAGATGGGCCGTGGACGAAAGATCATGTGGGGGGTTGTCAAAATTAGGGTCCCTTTTTGGGTCCTTAATATAATACGGCACCTATTATTTAGGGTACCCAAAAAGGGACCCTAATTTTGACAACTACCCATGATCAGGCCAAAGATGATCTTGGGGGGCTTTCCCGGGGTGGTTCTCGCATATGGACCTTAATACGTACTCCTTGTTATAATTGTACTCCCTAAGGGTCCATGTACCTAAATGGTATATACATTGGCCTTAAAGTACTCCCTATATGGGTACATTGGGCCCAAAGTATATACTATTTGGGTACATGGACCCTTAGGGACTATAATATGGCACCAAACCCTATTCTAATTATTAAGGCCCCTACATTAACTAGGGCCTTTCAGGCTTCATGGAGGCTGTTCATGGCGTTTCGCATTTATGGTTACCCTCAGTAACGGACCAAGTGGCTCAATCGGCAGATTACAAGGACCCTATAATTCCTAGGCCCTGAAGCGGTGAGTTCTAGAGCCCAGAGCCAAAACGAACAACCACCCTTGAATTATACCGTAAACTCCAAAGAGCTACAACATGGACTTGGCATGAACGGTAAGGGCTCAGGGTAGAACCAAGATGATAGTGCTGGTATTTCTTTAATATATACAATGTACGGTACAGTAGTATGCTTTTTCACAGACGCCGAAGAGCTGTTTTAAGTATGAGACTAGGCCTGCACCCTAAACCCTCAGGCATTCACACTCTGTTTCAGCTTGAACCCAGGTTCCGCCAAAGCTTTAATCAAACCCTAAACCTAAACTTGATTTCAACAACGTTAATCAAGGTACCTTGTTTCTGTTTGTCTTCATATTGCTCCTTGGCTGCCAGACCGGGCTTGCCACTTGGAGTGTGTTTTGGCTCTTAGGCTTTACGGTATGGGCTCTACAAGGTTTAGACATTATTTTAGGCTTTGCAGGATGGATGAGGGAAGCAGGGTCAATTGTTTAGGGCGCTAGAGACCATCATGTGCAGCATCCCTGATTCGCCTAAGGAACGGCATCTACGTGATCCGTGACGACAAGCAGAAATCAGAGAAGATTTGGTACCTAGCATCTTGGATGCATCTCCCATACGCGCCGTTGGAGCTTCTGTCTTTATACAATCGCTCCTGTCTTTGTTTTTTGCTGGTTCGCTTGTTTTGTTTTCTCTCTCTCTCTCTCTCTCGCTCTCTGTCTATTTCTGTCTCCTTGAACCTCTCTCTTTACTGAAACTGCCGGTGTGTGTTGGCTTACTTACAAACAAGACTCCCTGGACCTGAGTGTAACTTTTTGAACCCTCGGGCTCTACCCAAACTCAAACCCCTTGCAAAGGCCCAAACCCTCACCCTGATACACAAAATGCTGCGAATACCATGTGTAGCGCAAAGTCTTGGCCCAAACGCCTTAAATATGACACCCGAAATCTTAGAACCTGCTGTAGGAGCCTGAATAATTCGTTTTGTTGGCCTTGCCTCCTTTATCAGCTTGCCCGGATGTACCCAAACACATTCCCCTTATACGAAACCCTTCTGGAGCTCAAAATGGCCCCAGGAGCCTTTGTAAAGAAACCTTATTCCAAAAGTGAAGTCCCCCTTGCCACATCTGTCAAGTTGCGGCCCAGGTCTCCGTGTTGGAGAAAGACGGGAGCGGCGTCGTAAACAGGCACATGGGCCCAGTGTTGATTTGTTTGTGATTCGGGCTTTAGAGATTGCCCTGGCAGCCGCGACTTTTTCTGAATTTGGAATTGGCTTGTTTTCATTTGTCTAGGATTCCGTAAGTTTGCAAGAGAAGCTATAGTTCGACCTCAGTTTAGAGACTTATAGCTCATTTTCTTCAGAGTTATGCTGCATTGTGTGTGCCTGTCAAACCCAAACTTTCGAGAAACGGTGGTAGCAGTAGTCGTCGTCGTCGTCGTGGTGGTGCAGACGGCGTCGTGGTGGTAGTGTTAGAAGATTGTAGTAGTAGTGATAGCAGCCATAGTCAGATATTACTTTTGTTAATTGATTATATATTGTATGTATATGTGTATATATATGTATAATTAAAGATATATATACACTTTTATTTATATTGTTTATCATTGTTCCCGTTCATGAACCATGCTGATATTCGTTATAGGGCTTTCATATAAAGATTATAGCAGCTCAGCTCAGGACCTGGCTGCGTGTGGGCGCCTTCATAAACAGCTGGGTGGTAGCCGCTGGGCATTCGATGATTACGAGGTTTAGGCTGTACCTATAGTCTCCATTGTTGTCCCTTTTTTTGGTTAACCAATTTTATGGTTAGGATCTTATAATATAGTTTTTGGTTAACCAAAAAAAGGAACTACAATGGAGACTATAGGTAGGGTTGAGTATTTGCTACGGCTGTGTGGGGTTGCAAGATCTGATTGAGTAGGGCTTTGCCAGGTATAGGGTCTACGCGGTTTAGCAGCGCTTTGCAAGGCTGCCGCGGGTTTGTGCCAGGCGTGCTCCACCTCGAAGAAATCAGAAATCAAGCTCCGAATGCCGACGATCCCCGAAGTCTACAACCCGTAACCCCCGAAACCCGAAACCTTAAACCCTAAGCTACAAACCCCAAGGCTGGTTCCATGAACCTTAAGGCTTACCTGTAGTCTCCATTGTAGTTTGTTTTTTTCGGGGTATCTTTATAGATTTATGGGGTGTGTGTGTGTGTGTGTGCGCGTGCGTGGCGTTGGTCTGAATTTCGTCTGCCCTGTGGCACACAGGGAAGTTCAACACCTTAAACTTGGCCCTAAACAACAGCTCTCACTGGTGTACGCCGCCGCAGCTTCGAGTTCTGGGCTGAGGAGGTCTGTGTTAAGGATCTGCCAAACCCTTAACTCTGAAGCCAAATATCCTTAAAAAGCCTTAAAGCGGTCAGGTCATCTCTGCTATTTGCATGGGGCCCTGCTTCATGCTGTCCAAGAGCCCGAAAGCGCCTTCGACGCCTTAAGGGTTCATCACCCTAAAACTGACCTGTATCCCGCAAACCCTAACTGTTTAACGGAACAGACCAAGAAAGCATGAGAAGAAACACCCCAAACCCTAAACCCTAAAACCCTAAACCCTAAACCGCAAAGAGCCAGGGTTTCAGGATATAGGTCGACCCTGAAGCACGAAACTTATATTCGTAAACCCTACCCTGTTGCCCCGAAGCTCTAAAGCGTCAAGCCCTTCAAACTTTGGTAGGGTCAGAGTGAATACTCTTCCTTAGGATTTGAGATGGCGGCAGTTTACAGCAAAACGCACCCCAAATCCGTATGCTAATTGTAAGGCTGCCATATAGGGTTTGGGGTTTAGCTGGCTAGAAACCCAAAGATCTAAATCTTCATGGCTTTAGATTCAGCTTTAGAGACATCTTGCCCTTTTTTGAGATTACCTGTAGACCCAAACCGTGCAAAATACGATTCCGGGTTCAGGGCCACCCTCTCCTCAAGGAGAGGGCTTCAGCCTGATTGATGTAGTTCTCTGAGGGTTCAGGATTTGAGGAACTTAGGCTTATGGGCAGATGTCTGAGGGTTTAGGGTTTAGGGTGGTGTAGGGTTTAGGGTTCCGGTTTTCAGTAAGTTAGCGCACGGCTTCAAAATCAAAACACCAGTGACGCAGCGCGGGCAACTTTGCACCCTTGAGCTCTAGCTGAATATGTTGGGTATATTGACCGCCTGCGTTTAGGTTTTACATAGCAGCCGCTTAGTAACCCCAAATTTCAAACACACCCTAAACCTTGCGCCACCACAGGAATGGTAAAGGGCTGTACCCCCGGACACATGACAGATCCTGCACTGCACAACGGTCACGCATACTAAAGAAGAATAGATAAACAAGAATACGCTTCCTTAAGCTTGCATCTTATAGCCTATAGTGGAATAGCCCCAAACCCCTGAAGTCCAATTGCAGCATAATGTGCGCGAACACCCTAGTCTAATTATTAAGGCCCGCCTCTCTTAGTCTTTGGCGGCGGGCCAGATTGAAGAGCCAGCCCACCTGAGGGCGTTGCTTAACACCATGATATTCGCATGGTTCAGGTTTAGGGTTCGGGGTCATACATGTACAGGGAAAATGAGTGCGTGAGAGAGTGAGTGAGTGAGTGAGTGAGTGGGCGACTGAGCCGAGTGAGCGAATGAGCGGGCGAGCGAGTAACTGATTGTGTGAGTAGTTGAAAGAGTGAGCGAGTCAACAGACTACCGGCTTCAAAAGCGCTAGAGCCCGCCAGAAATGAAAGCAACAACGACAACCCGGTCCCAGAGTACAGAGATGAGGAACGGGGCACACGGACAACCTGATACTTCAGCTCGAAGTCTTAAAGCTCCTGCGACCCCTACCTGGCACCCCAATAACCTGCTCGTTTCCTGGGTGTCAAGAATAAGATGATCCCGTTCCCTTCACTTGGGAACCCGCCGTACATCAACCTATATAGGAACTGGCTACAGGAACCCTTGAAGGAACCCTTAGTATAGCAACCTACATCTCAGGACATTATTTTCGATGCCTTCGCGCTCCTGTTTCTGTTCAGACTCGATGATGCTGGATGCCGAGAATCCCACGGTCAAGGGCTCCTCCTTTACCCAGACCTTGGGAGAGTCTAAAAAATTGTCCCCCAATTTAGGGCCGCGTACTACTAAAGGGTGCTTTACAGGAACCCCCGTCAGGGATTTGGATCCGGCCGTGAACCCTATAGTACCCTTAAAGGCGACCTTATTGCAGAAACCTATAGTACCCTTCAGTGATCTTTAAGGGTTCTATGAGAGTTTGGGTTTGAGCCGAGGGTTTGGGCCGAAGGTCGAGGTTTGGGTGTAGCAGTTGTAGGGTTCAGGTTGTATCCCGAATTGCTCACCCGACGGGTCTGTGTGCTTACAATAAAGCAGTAGATAAATGAAAAATAACTATACATATGTATATGTATATACATGCGTACATATGTGTGTATATATATATATTCAATACTTATGTTACACATTTACACACCCACACACACACACACACAAACACTTTGTCTTCAAAGTAGTCCCAACATAGGTACTCTAGGACAAAAATATATACTATTTGGGTACATGGGCCCTTTTGGGAACAGAACCACGTTTGCGCCGGTGTGAGCCGCGGAGGACACGAATCCTGAAAACTACGCTGGCTTCAGGACCTCAACTTCATATATATTATCCTGAACCTTGAACTCAAACCCCTAAACTTTGACCCTAAACTTACCTGAACCTCGAAACCCAAAATCAGCCCTTATCATAGTGATGCAAAAAACCTACGCAGAACCGGTAGTATACTAATCCTTGTATACAGCCACTGTTCTACCATAAACCCGAACCACAACGGCAATCGCGATTTCGGCTTTCCGGAATAGCAGTGCCCTGAACGGCAATTGCTCTAGCCCTCATTATCGTGACCCTTTGTTGGTTAGGAAAAAGAGCCCCCAATAGTCCTTACATAGTGGCCCATTTATAGTAACAACGAAGCACGAGGTCAATGGTGACTTGGGTTTTCTGGAAGAGCAGTGGGACTCTGAGAAGTTCGGCAAGCTCTACGAGGATGTTCGCAGACTCTTGCTGGCACAGTTTGGGGGATGTTTAGAGTGCTATATAGGGCCACAGGGTTTTGGGTTTGGGGTGTATATATATATATGTTCATATAAATATATCTTCACAATAGTAGTAGTAGTAGTAGTAGGAGTAGGAGTAGGAGTAGGAGTAGCAGCAGCAGTAGTAGTAGTAGTCGTCGTCGTCGTAGTCGTAGCAGCAGTCGTAGTCGTAGTCTTAGTGGAAGTGGTAGTGATTGGGGTAGCGGTGGTGGTATAGCAGCCCTGTTGAAGCCCGTACGCCGTACAAGTGCCCCATACACCTTGTCCTAGAACCCTGGATCGTCAAGGTTGGTAAGGCAAGCACCCCGGAATGAGCTTTGTAACCCGGGATCCTAGAAACCCTTGCAGGCCCTCGTGGAAGCCTTCCAGAACCCTCATAGACTGTTGGAAAGCCCAGAAACACCAAAGTTGGGGAGAACAGGACCAGAGATCCCGAATTCCCTAAAGAACCCCTCCAAGCCCACACACCACACACCCTTCTCTCAGAATCCTAGGTATTGTTATGGGGGACACTTACCCAAACCATATTAGTAAGTCCTATTATAGAAACCCTACTTTCTACTATGTTAGGGACTGTGGACCTGGTTAAAGAAGATCATACCCCAGAAACCAAACAGAACCTTAACGCTAGAAGCCCTAGAAGCCTTCCCTAAGGGTCCAAAGGACTCAATAATTAGGTACTTGGGTTTAGGATAGTAGTTATGTAGCTCAATATTTAAGAGAGTATATGATTATTTGGTACTCGGTCCCTTAGGGCTTGAGGTTGGCAAGAAAAAGACCCTCAGCCTGAAAGAACCGTACAAACACCTATCAACACTCTAACAAAACCTTTCCAAGCCTTACTGAATCCTACACCCCAATCCCGACATCCTAAAGGTCTTACCTGTGGCCAACAAGACTGCCTGTTTAAGGACTTCTATGTAGAAGCCATAATAAAGAACGCTGAAAAGGTAGGTTTTCTCGGCCACAGGAATCTTGTCGGCCTTATACTGTCCTTATCCCAAACCTAATCCCGAACTCCTCTCGGCCCTATAGTATAGCCCGCCCTAAACCCTAAACCCTAAACCCTACGCCCTAAACCCCACTAAGTCGAAGCCACAGGTTGGGAAGAAAAGGACCAGAGAGCAGGATCTCTGGAATCCGGGCAAGTCTCAGGCGCGCGCTTCCTTGCGCCCTGAACTAAACCCTCCGGAGAGTTCTAAACCCTAAACCCATTGCCCGCGCAAACAGCGGACGCGCACCGCTAAACCCGATAAACCCGCTAAACCCGATAAACCCGCTAAACCCGCCAAACCCGACAAGCCCGATATCCGGGGCAGCCCATCAGTCCAATGACCTCGGAGCTCGAGATCTGTAAGGGTTGTGATTTAGAAATCAAGGGCGCCCCATCAACCCAAGGCCCCACCCTTNTGGGCCCGATTTCAATTATTTCAATTATTTCAATTAATTGAAATCGGGGGTTTCTGAGGGGAAGGCCACAAACCCACCGATTTCAATTATTTCAATTATTTGGGGCCCCCAAACAATTGCAATAACTGAAATAATTGAAATCCTGGTGGTCCCAGGGGCTAAGCCGCCGAACCCCAGGATTTCAATTAATTGAAATAATTGAAATAATCATTGCGCGCGCAAACAGCGGACGCGCACCGCTAAACCCGATAAACCCGCTAAACCCGATAAACCCGCTAAACCCGCTAAACCCGATAAACCCGCTAAACCCGATAAACCCGCTAAACCCGATAAACCCGATAAACCCGATAAACCCGCTAAACCCGATAAACCCGCTAAACCCGATAAACCCGCTAAACCCGATAAACCCGCTAAACCCGATAAACCCGCTAAACCCG